>JASAND010001953.1:0-29951 GCA_030248195.1 Trissonchulus latispiculum | reverse complement strand
TGTTGCACAGCTGACTGCTTTTAAAACATTCACACTTTTTTGTTGGACATTTAATTTTGCAGGGTTTACAATTCCATTTCTTCATTCCTTGACCACCACCAATGGACTCGTAACCTACAGCTTCGCGCAGGTATATTTCTTTGGTTGAAACAGCTTTCAGGTCGGATTTTCCATACCAGCTTTTTTAAAAGGCCACCTTTAGTTCCTATGCGGTAGACACCGTCTTTCTTGTCACAGACAACTCCAAGTAGATTTGGAGTCAGCCGGACCGCGATCAACATCTGGAACGCCAACAATTGGCGTGTCGCCAATGTCGAAATCATCAAGTAAGTTGTCAGTTTGGGTTAGCATGAAGGTTGCAGCCGCTTGGGTACCTTTTCCTTAGCCCTAATTCTAGCGGCTTCAATTTGGCGCTTGCGGTCGCACAGTGAACAGAATACTTTAGGGGCGGGGAGTCCTTAGTTTTAAGATCTGCTTCCGAAGTTAGGGCAGCCACCGTGGCCAGTATACGGTGAGCTTCTGAGATCACTTCGAGCAAGTTTTCGTAGGGGACCACTTGAATAATATTTGCGGAAGTAGCATCACTTTCTGGTTTCTTTACCAGAATGTCAGTAGCGCCTACAGTTACAACATCAAAAGTGTTCAGCCTTTTGGCAGCTTTAATCTCCTGGATGGTTTGATTTGCTGAAGGCTCGTATAAGGCTTTTTCTTTTGGTTTTTGGGTATAATACGCAGTTAGTTTGTTCCAAAATTGGTTTTCTTGGCTGCTCGGATCCATTTGTCAAACTAGTCTTCTTGCAATCATGATCGTATGATTACGATATTACTAAAATATTAGCTGATTATTTCGTATAGATTAAAGAATCGTTACGACTATTCATTTACTACAGGCAGACCAAATCTTTGTTATATTGTCAAAGTTTTACGGAAGCGAAGCGAAAGTAGAAGCGTTTTACTATAAGCAAAAGTAGAAAATTTGTATGAAATAATGGAACATAGAAGTAGTAGTACTAATAAAGTAAAGTAGTAGCAGTAGTAATATTGCAGTTTCAGTTTCTCAGTTTCAGTAAACAATCTTTATTGTTATGAATCCGTCACGTTAAACTCGCACTGATGTGTAGGTTAGTCATGACTAACAAAAAATTAGTCCGGAAATTTTGTGAAAGTCTAAAATTTTGTCACAAAATTACCGGGCTAATAATTTTGTTAGTCCGGGGATTTTAGTGACTAATTTTTTAGTCATGACTAAGCGTATACATCAGGGCGAGTTTAACGTGACGGACCCATTATAGTAAGTGTCAATTGAGGCATTGGCACTTCATGAAAAGTCAGAAATGACCTGACAGATAGTGTATAAAACTATTAGACTGTGTGTCTGACACTTCATGAAAAATCTTCATGAAAAGTCAACTTCGTGAAGTGTCACATTACACTAAGTGACTACGACATATATATTCTAATATAAATATACATAATACATACCTCAACTTCATACACTACTACAGCATATTCATATGTAGTGAATGGCTCTGCACCACTGACATCTTGGATCAACCTGCTTGCAAGTGCAATCTGGTTGCGCTTGCAAACAAATAACACACACTTGAATCCCTTCGCATTGCATGCCTCAGATGCCTCAAAAGCATCAGATGGTTCTGATGTGTCCATGGCTTGATTAGAGGATGCGGATGCTCCTTGCTAGGTTGATGTTTCCTTGGCGACAGGTACTGGTGTTCCCAGGCCTATGACGGGCGATTCGAAGCTTTCCACCATGGTTAGCTGAGCTTGTAGGAGTTGCATCGTAAAATACAATGGCAGTGTAGCCTGATGTTCAAGGCAAGGAGAAGAGAGTCAAGGGACCAGTCGCGATACATAGAAGCAATAGTGCTTGAAGGCGCATAACGAAAGCAGCTAGTTATTGGTCTATGTCAAGGTTCAAAGTGAAGAAATTTCGAAGAGTAAATATTCAATCCGTGACGGTTTCAAAAATGATGCTACGTTGTAAAGAGATCGATGTGCTTTGTACTTGTGAATTTTTGAATGTGGTTTGTTAAAAATATATGGATTTTAAAAATGTTTGTTGAAACCAAAGTCAGTTCTTCCAATAATGGTAAGTGACATTTCCACTGTTATTAGTTTCTATAATAACTGTAAATTATAACAACACCAGTACTGTTACTATTAAAGAGTTTCCAGAAAGGTCAGGGTTGATAATTATGGTATTGACCTTTGCAAATGTAAATATCAAGCTTCATTATGAAGTTTAAGCAATAAATTAAACTTTCATAGTAAATAGGCATCACCTAAAGTGAAACAGAATCATAGTACGCTGTTATGACGAGTCTGTATGCGAATCGTAGACGCCCTGAAATGAATATAATTTACAAAAAGGTTTATCCTCTGCTCGTTTAATATAAACCTAGAAAATTAGATTAAGTGCCCCTGTGCAAGCCAAAAGGTACCGCTGTGCAAACCTTAGTACCGCTGTGTAAACTGTAAGTACCGCTGTGCAAACCATAAGAATCGCTATGCAAACCCCAGAAAGCGCTGTGCAAATTATGATTGAACCCATTTTCAAACAAATTAGAGAGAAACAAAACGTTCACGTTTCATATTTTCGTATGTAAAAGTTAACGAGAAAGTCGAAAAGATGGTCTAAAGATGGACACCTTAACTTAATAGTATTTAAAATAATAACAACAAGTTTATAAACTAAAGGTAAAATCACTGATTGATCTGAGTGTGGTCGAAAACATACCCAGGCTAAAGTTCTGCTCGTTTGGTCACATATTAGGTATTCTGGTACTGAAGAGCATACTTTAAAAGATTTCAGTCAGGTCCAACAACTTTGTTAAAAGCACAAAAAAGCGCACAAAGCGTAGAAACGTACGAAATTTTGGTGTAGGATATAAAGGATACTGCTAGTTTTATCAGAAAGAGAAATTGCCAGTGTTGAATTTCAGACTTTGAAGCATTTGGGTCAAACTGACGCCGTCTTGCCCGTCAATATTTAGTAAAATTTCAGAAAGGACAAAGGGACTGACTTGAAAGACATTATCGTCTAATCTACTCAGACTATGGTAATTATTTGTAGCTAAGGCTGCAAAGGCTGCAAATCTAATATCCAACTGTAAAATCTTGGAAGTTTCACTGCATTATTAACGGTTTGCACTGCGGCACTTAGGGTTTGCAGTACTCAGGGAATGCACAGCGGTACCTAGGATTTGCACAGCGGTACTCAGAGTTCGCACAGCGGTACTCAGAGTTCGCACAGCGGTACGGTTTGCACAGAGGGAAAATACCGCAAACTATAACCATTTCATTTTAAATGGCTAAACGCTGTAAGACTTAGCTGAGATCTAGAAACTGTGAGTGTGGTTTGGTTGTCCTTTTGGTTACTCAAAAGCGACAGATTGACAGAATGGAAAGCGACTACCAAACACACAGTCACCGCAACTTTGTCACATTTGTGGACGCTCCACAACACGACTTGGAGCCCATTTGGTTTCTGAATGCTCCAGGGTATACACAAACCTCGAATAACTTGAATAATTTATGAAATCAAAAAATTGGGAAAAATAACAACAATTTGGATTTGCCTCTACGCAATAGATCTGACCGTTCCTCGAACACATTAGGTGTGTTAAAAATGTTTTGTGGCAAAGCGAACTGTGACCGCATCATTGCCTTTATTTCATACTGTAAACTGCTTGTTACTGTATATAGGGTAAATTAAGACCTTGTTATTTCTTGCTCAATGCGTATGTATGCATATACTATGTAAGAAAGCATTACGTAATGTACTGCATAATAAATGATAATCGTGTAAGAATTAAGTAAATATTCTGTAATCCCTCTGATACGAACATTATGCAACTAATTCTATTGCATAATTAATTGCGTAATTTGTAATTCCTCAGGTTCTAACATTGAGCAACAGGCTATGTAATTATTACGTGATTAATTGCGTATTCCATTGCGTATTGTTGCGTAATCCCTCTACCACGACTGCGACTGCGGTTGCGTCAGGACTCAGAAAAGCTATTTATTCATTACTTTCATTTTCAGTTGGCTCAATTTTGAGAGACGCATATTTGCCTGGAAAAGTAGTAGCCTGGAAGAGAAGCAAAGCATAGTATCCTCAACTACCGAATGAGACAAAAGTACCGAGTGAGATTCCAAAGTACCGAATGGGACTCAAAAGTACCAAGTGAAACTCAAAACTACAAAGTGGAAATCAAAAGCACCGTGTTGGACGTTTATAGCTTAAAACCACAAGTGGAATACATTCTCAATGCCGAGTGGAACTGACGTTTTGGCAAAAGTACAAAGTAATACGTAATCGGAGAATTTATACCTTTCTAAATAGACGTCATATTGGTAGTCACAGCGCCCTGCTGCACAAAAGTGCCAATTTACACTGACAGACTGCACTGATAATTGTCACTGTTACAATTTCCGCTGCATAAAGTTACTAATACAAAAAGTTTACGTGGCAACAACTGTTGGCTATATTGTTTGTTTACGCATCTTCTTGAGAATTTGTTTATTATTCCGATTAGACATGAACTGCAAATCAGCTTTCTGAAGAGTGACCGACTTCATCAATAAGGACGGAGGCACATTTTTCAGCATCTGAATCCTTGGTCTAGACATTAACAGCGTGTCTCTCACGACCGGCTAGTGTAATCGCTGCAATACTAAAAAGCAACATTTATTGGTTATGCAACCAAAACTACTGATAGACAAAAGACTTATCAACTCAAGACTGCTTTCTGTAGATTTTACATAACTTTTTCCAAATTAAAAGATCACCGTCGCCAGTACTATTAATAGCACATGTTCACAACCATGATAAAGAGAGAAATATCGCATTTTGGCTATGTTTATTGTATTTAAAATTTAAAATCAGTCTCAGTCCCAAATTTCAAGTAAACTGTTCCTTCCTTACAGCATTATCTTTCCCAACACTTGACCAATTTAATTGCTGAATTGTTGCTTGAATATTTCCCAGCGCATTTCTGATTGATGGGCAGTGATATGTTAAAATTTAAATAATTGTTTGATAATAATAATAATTAATCAGTTTATTTAAACTCTGAGTTATTACTTCCACTTTGTACAACCTTTACAAATTGTAACTTTCCATGACTTTCCAATATTCATTATTTATATAATGTGGATGCGGTTTTGCAAGCTATCATGCCATGTAGTTTTAGCAAAAAAGCAACTAAAAACCTACAGCAAAACAGCAACTAAAACCTTGCTTATTTCTGCAGCCGAACTGTGAGGGTATGTCTACGTCAGATTATTTGCGTTCTGCTCGTATAAAAAACAATCTGCTCAGGACAGAACCCGATTATTAAATGTCATAATATTCTCTGTCATTAGGCTAATAGAAAAGTTGATCAACTTCAGATTACGTATTCTCAAATTCATACCTATATCCAAATATTAGGTTTTCAGAATTTTTATTTGCATAATCCCACACAGGTCTCCTCTTGCAGATTAGAGCAGACAAAGGCAATTTCAGGATTTCTGGTTGTTGCCATAAACTGAAACTTCGCCTATGATTTGCGTTCTATTTATACTGGTTCAAGCCGTCCCTTTGGTCAAAGGATATACCGTGGACTGTGTTGATGACCAACAGCTATCAAGCAGACAAAACCATGAAACACTACTGCAATACTGGTAATAACTAATTTCTTTGTGGTACTTATGTTAATTATGGTTTCAAAATGCAAAAATGTATTAGCGCAAATTATTTTGTGAAGTGCATGTTGGGTGAATGTCTTTCAGTAGTACTGGTTGGATCATGTGCGTGTTAGTGTTGTCAAGGCAAGGCAGCAGCAGGCATGCAACTATTGCTGTGTTCATAACAATAATTAATCTGATTTTTGCTTTCTCTTTTGAAGCTTCGGACCACACTACTCTATTGTTTTCTGCATGACAGCTCTCTGCACAACTGAAAATCCACTGGATGTACGGTAACATTGAATATCGCAACTTCATACAATTTAACATAGCCCAAGAAAACAGACCCTTCGCTATGCTGCGAACTTATGTTCTTCTAAAAACGCTAATGCTTCGATAGTCGATGTTTCAAGAAAAATAGTTGCAGTTTTCCTAAAAGGGTTTTTCAAGGAAATCTGTAGCTGAACGCAATATATAAAGCCCAACTAAAGACACTGCTGAAATACGCAGTTGGACGGGATATCGACTGAGTAAATAAACCTACATTGTCATTAACATGTAGCAGTATTTTAGAAAACGTTTATTCTGAAGCTGAAATGGCCACTTAGACACGATTTGTTTCTTGCTTACACTATCATAAGTCAATATAAATAGCCAAATAGTTAGAAAAACTTTCATTTTCGTGCCCTCTTCTAGCCTAGACACAACCTTGGCGTAAGTGTCTTGACACAACGAGACTATGGTGCACGAAACTGAAAATATTCTTAACGCACAAATCCGGGACTGCTCCTGGTTTGTTAAGCAGTACCAAAATAAGGTAATGCAGCACAATGTAGTGTCTACTTTCATAACAAATGGTAGCCTTTAAGACACCAGGCACCAGTTTCTTCTTGTAAGGTTTTATTTCACCCTTAAGTCCTTCATCATAATGCAGACAAACAATGTGCAACGACAGGATTTGATGGATCCGGCCGACGGGAATGAGATGATAAAATGGCATGGCTATCATCCTATTCTACTTTACATTTTATTGCTTATAGGAACAGCGCCTACTTCGAGCATTCGAGCAGTCTCTACAACACTCTGTTATAGTTATCGTGTGATTAAGTAACCAGTAAATGAAGTGAATAAGTAAATGAAGTAAATAAGTGAACCAGTAAATACTGGTTATTTCATCTGTGATAGTCATATCAAAGCAGCTGTCATCATTAATTTTATTCAAATTTTGATGCTTATAGGAACAGCACCTACTTCGAACACGAAATAGCCACAACATATAATCGCTGTCGATTAGACCTGCAAGTCTACAAGACTGAAGATTATGTGGCGAAATATTTCCACCAGTTCGTTCCGTGTGCCAATACCAACAATTTCAGCAAATATGAAATCCTAGAGATTGGAAAACTTTACTGTAATTTGCTTCTGGAAGAATTTACGTTATTTTATGGGGTCAGGGACGTTTTCATGGCATTGTTCTTCGGTTTCACCTCAGTAATTGGTCTTGTAGCAGGTACCTGGATATTGTTAGACGATGAATTTAAAGAGACAGCAAATACAAAATTCCACTTAACCATTTTATGGCTAGATTTTTTATCTCTAACCCCTCACATCATTACGGCTGTACATCATCTGATATATCATCAAAGATACAAAACCTTTTTTTATAGTTTTGTTTATGTGGCTAGATCATATCTATCGTCTTTGTTTGGCGATATCGGTGATCTACTGATCGCCGGTGATACAGTACTTAGGGTCGCTACGCTGTGGTTTCCTATAAAATTTAATGATTTAAATTCAAATCGAGTGTTTTATGTAGTGCTTTGTTGCAGTTGTGTGTACTCTGTGTTGGCTTGGGGTCCACACATTCTCTTCACCTGGGAACTGACAGATGGTTACCGTGAAGACCTCCAAGAGTATAGGCTAGAGCCGACGTATTTCGCTTATTCTACCCTAAGAACCGATATTGTTACTGTACCGCACTGTATCAGAGGCAGCAGCTATCGTTATTTTGATTGGAAGCATTCTGCTAATTATAGGCATTCTGCAGGCACAAAAACTCGTTGACAAATCAAAGTACCCGGAATTGTATGCTAAAACGCAAAAAAACATAAGCATGTCAGTATTACTTTTATCAATAAATATACCATATTTAATCTTTTCTGGAGTATTTTTCGCTGAAGACTACATATATTCCATTTTTTTGGACCCATGGACAACAGTACGATACGACATTTCCTACCTCCTTCAGATATCTAGTTACACTGAAATAATGAAAGCAGGCAACACGGAGTCGTTAGGCCTAAAGCTAACTCTATGTTCTGACGCTTTTTACTTTTTTCATCATTCCTGTAACTTTTACTTATACTTGCTCTTTCACAGTCGATTTAGGTCGAGTTTCTGTAAAAAGTTCGGAATCAAAAGCACATCATCAGTAGGCATAAGTAACAGGGGCCCTAGTTAGTAATGTCACTTCAAAACACGTTTGCATAAATTTGGCAATGACTCTGTGCTAATTGTTTTATAATTAGAGTTAGTGTTATCTACTAATCAGATTTTATGCTGCTGGAGTTAAATGTATTGTGCTCCCTACTAGACTGAATGTAATGCATATGTGTATTAAAATTAATGCTTGTGTTGCTGCTTATTTGTACAAATAGTCTGTGTTGTCTTTAAATTAAGTTATTAAATTATTAAATATTATCATTATTATTATTATTATTAAACTAATTATTAAATTAGTTATTAAATCAGTCCGTACACTACGCCCAACACAAAGTCGACCACGAGGCATCCTGTCCACAACGTAAGTGCAAAACCACAGTTTACAAAATTTGGCTTCCACATAAAAGTAGAAAATGGTTTGTTGGACTCAAAATTTAACTTTTCGCTTGGTCCGAAAATTGGTTCAAACGCAATCCTATAATGGGAAATAGTGAATGGGATAGGTTTCAGCGCAGAACTTCTTGTTGTGAATTTTATGAGCCATAGTGACTTCCCTTTTCCAATTTTGAATTCACATTTGAGTCCATTTCGTCTACAAACAAGATATTCATTCATCATAGTAACCAATTGTTCCTCATTGCAAAAAACGACTTGCCCTCAAGTAACCGAGAACAAGAAAGCGATCATTGCCAAAAACTGCACAAAGATTTCTTGCTGCGAAATAACCACAACAATGTTACGGGCAGATTAGTAAATTGGAAACTTTAGAATGTTTCCGAACATATAGATTATAAACGAATTAAAACGAATTCCGATGCCCCGTTGAAATATTCGCACATTGATCAAAGGATATACAGTCGGGGTCTCTTGCGCAATTCCCCCCAGCCCTAACTTTTGATTTTATTGACCAATACCTTTAAAATTAATGGATGCATACTGGAGCTTAGTGAATTCAAAAATTTAAAAATTTAAAAATTTTAAATTATGTTGGTAAGGCGAGACCAAGAGGATCAAAAAATTTTTTGACCCCGAATTTGCTGAAAGCTTTCATTAAGGGGTTTTCTGGAGCGCTGAGCACGAAGCTGAAGTTCGTTTTTCGACAAATTTGTTAACTTAATATAAACTAGTTTTTCGATAAATTCGTTAACTTAATATAAACTAAAGTGTAAGCTCAACATGTAAGCTTATTCTGAGCTAACAAAAAGCTGTCTCCTAAATGCTGTATGGAAGTTTTCAGCAAATTCGGGGACAAAATATTTTTGATCCCCTTGGTCCGCCCTTACCAACATAAATGAAAGAACAAACGAAACTAAGATTGTCACTACAGCACCTTCGACCCGAAAAATTCGGGCCTGAGGTGGGGATCGAACCCACAACCTTTGGCGATCTAGGCCAACGCTCTACCGATTGAGCCACCCAGGCACAATCGAACCAAGCTTAAGTTTGAATTCGTTCCCAAACTGTAGTGACATTTTAGAAGACGCTTTCGCGCCAGAAAAATTAGAAACGTTGGAATTTAGAATGCGAAAATATTTGAAAATAGTTTTTAAATATATAAACTGGAAAGTGTACAGCAACTTTTCCGAAATTAAAAGATAAAAAATACTTTACTGATTTGCGTTTACTGTTTACGCTTTACTGTTTACTGCTTTGCGTAAACCTAGTTTTACGCACGCCATATACAATCGCCAAAGTAGCCAATTCAAAAATCTAGCAACATTTGGAATTCAGCGTGTGGTTTAAAAGGAAAATCAAAAATTTTCAATTTTTCTCACAATCAAAATTTTGTTTCTACGATCGACTAGAGCTGGTCCGGCTTCATAGTTTTGGTCTTACAAGCTGACATGGGAGTAATTAACCTTGTCCTCTGTTTACCAACGACTCAAACTACGCCCTATAATATACTATAATAGTTAAACCTAAAGCTATCTAATTAACGTGTGTAGAAACTTGACCTTTACCACATCAAATTCACCTAAATCCTGGCTTAATGTAAACCTAAGTTCTTTTGCCTTTAACCAACAAACTTCTCTAAAGTATTGTCGAATTTAGAATATTCTCAGTAACTAATTTTGATTCCAGTAAAGATTAAAGGTTCGTGAATGAGTGTGCAATATGTCTGATACTCCCTACCTACTCGCTAACCGACCTAAATAAGACAACACAACCCTAAATTTAACACGAGTTTACTTCTGACAAAAAATACAAAGTTCAGCCGATTTCAAACACAAAATAACATTTTCACAATTGAGATGAACTTTCACGGAACGACACGATATGAAAAATGTAAGCAAGCACCAACTAAATTTTACAAGGGACGAGAGAAAGGGGGAAGCGCGGGTGTGCGCTGCTCTTGCTGCCGCGGAACTTCAGCCGGTCCTGCAAGGCGATTTTCTACAACGTAATCAGCCGCACAAGCATGCGAGGCCACCATCTCCGCCATGTAGTAGGGGTTGTTGGGGACCTGTTGCGGTAAAAGTGGAGGGACTTGTAATGGGGGCAAATTTTGTAGGGACCCTTCCCACAAATAATTGTTATCCAGTTCCCGAATTACTGGATTTTCGAAAACTTGTTGCTCCAGACGATCATAGTTGAAATTTGGGGAGGTACCTACGAAATATTGACCGCTCGGATATTGAGAATTTGGGGGTAGAAAGCGCAATTGAGGGAGCTGTTGTCGACATTGGGGGTCTGGGGTCGCAATTTGAGATCCCTCATATAAATGTTGGTCATAGGAGCCCGGGTGAACCGCATAATATTGGGGTTCCGCTCGATTCAGAAAATTTGGGTTGGCCATTTTTTCTGGGGAGGCCAGGGGTGGATTTTGTGTGGTAGGGTGAGAGACTTGTAGAGGTGGAGACGGGGGAGGTCGGGTATGATACAATTTTGGAGCGGAGGGGCCCCCTTTGCAAATTGGGTTTTTCTGAATTTGTAGGTGGGAAGGGGCTTTTTGTTGATTTGGTTGTAAATTTCCATGCTGATCACGAGAAAAAGTGACCCCGCTCATGTGTGACGGTGGAGGGGGAGGAGGGTTTAATGAACCAGTTAGTTACGTATTTTGAAAATTTTGAAAATTTTCACCCGAAACTACCGGCTGATGACGCAAGGGGGCCGGAAAAAATTGTAAAAGGGGTTGGGGGTGGGTTTCACCCCCGAATGTTTGAGTCTGAGAAATATACGTAGTGGACGAGGGTATTGGACCCACCCCACTTTGAACCAGAACCACTGACCCCTGACTATGGGCAGCATCATACACGGACCCTGATTCGGAATCACCCGAAAAAGGTGGATTTTGTTGAAAAAACCCATGATTTTGGGGGGCGCCCCTCCACTTGATTGGTCTAAAGAAAAACCCGTCCCATTTTGGGTACCCACGGGACCCTGAGCTGGTTGGGACTGAGAATACCCATCCCCGGATTGCCTACACTGTGGTCTAGACGCTCCGGGAGGGGCATCCTCAGATCCCAAAACAGCCGAGACAACTGTTTGGGCTGCCTGAGCAGCATCGAAACGTGGAGAAATAAAATTGTCAAAATTACGCCGAAAATTTGAATTTTCTGACGGCTGGAGGGTCTGAGAATTTTCTGTGATTTGGGAAGTAATTTGGGAGGGTCCCGAGATTAGCCCCCCAATAGATCTGACCCGGGTCTCCCGCTGGTCCTGTGTATAATTGTGACTGGAATTTGACTCAAATTTTGACAAATTCATTTCAGTGGGTGCCCGCCAAGTATTTTGTAGAGCCCCAGAAAAGTTTAGGTAACTGCTGGAGGTTTTCCCTGCGGGGAAAATTTCCCCAGCGGTTAAATTGCGTCTAGTAGGAGGGGGGGTAGGAGGGCGAATACCCCCCCCCGAAAAATTATAGGTGAGGGAACTGAATTTTGGGGGTGTTGATTTTCCGAATTTTCGGGATGGGGGAGATCTTGATTTTGGGGGTGGGGGAGTTCCCCCTGCAATCGGTCAGAATCAGAATTAGGGGAGGCGACGAAATTATAACCTGGGGGGTGCAGATTGGGGGATCTGCAAACTGCAATGGGATGGATTATTTAAAAAATTCTGGGGAGAATTTGATGAATTTTGGGGGAGAGTCTGAGAATTTTGGGGGGAATTTTCCGAGTTTTGGGGGAAATTTTGCAAATTTTGGGGGGATTTGGTCCCCCCAACATGCCCACTGACGCACACCTAGGCGCGCCCAAAGCATTATCCAACCCCACAACAGCCCCAAAAGTTTGGGGGAGATGAGAAAAATTTTGGGGGGTCTGCTGAAGTTTGGGGGGATGTTCGAAAAATTTTGGGGGAGAATCTGTCTCCCCACATCCCCTGCTGGCAATCGTACAGGTGTTCCCGCGACCCGCACCCCCAAAATTTTGGGAGGGATTTGAACCCTCCAGCTCAGTTTCCCCCAAATTGGTGGACCGGCGATTTTGAAAAAATTGTTGATTTAAAAAGCTATCAGAATTTTCAGGTGCTTGCCCGGTAGGCAATTCAGAAAAAAGCCGGGCAGTGCCGTCACGTAATTTTTTGAGGTAGCGAGTAAGTCGGGGGGAAGAATCAGACATATTTACTCAGAATGTAACGGTCGCCAGTTTGTGGAATTATGAAATTCTGTAGATAATTTTGTATTCAAATAAAGATTAGAGGTTCGTGTTTGAGTGTGCAATATGTCTGATACTCCCTACCTACTCGCTAACCGACTTAGATAAGACGACACAACCCTAAATTTAACACGGTTTTACTTCTGACAAAAAAAATACAAAGTTCAGCCGATTTCAAACACAAAATAACATTTTCATAAATTGAGATGAACTTTCACGGAACGACACGATATGAAAAATGTAAGCAAGCACCAACTAAATTTTACAAGAGACGAGAGAAACCAAAATTTACAACAAACCTTATAACCCAGAAGGGGAGGTGACCCCAAAGTGAATCCAAAACTGATGACCAAACCAACGCCCCGAGTAACAGAAAAATATGGCGGCCAAAAACCGCCAGCCGTGAGAATTCGAAAAAACCAGAATGAAATAAAGTTGCGCTCAAAATGAGAAGAAAAGTAAATTAGCTATGTACGGCGTTGGACCGTACACAGCAGAGTAATTTAGATTGATTTGCATAAAGTTAGCACACACTTTTACATAATTTTGAATGACATCAAGGAAATATTCCACAGTATATCCTTTACATAGGTCTTTGTAAATTCCCGCAAACGTAATTAATTAATCTCTAATGACCATGTTGAAAGGTTCTTTAAGAAAGGGGATCATATTTTCGAAAGAAAACCCTTTATCACGATGATAGAGAAAGTAGCTGCAGTACTCCCCGCACACGGTGGTGTAATATTACAAGCCAATGGGATTATGTTTTGCAACCTCTCGTACTTTTCAACTTTTTAAGTGGTGGTCGGCCTTAGCTATCAAAGCACTCAACGTAATCGTCTAGGTACATCACAGCCCAGGGCTGCCCAGGAAGTTAGCAGGGCTCGGTGTTGGTTACGAAGCAGCTCGTTTCATACTGAGTGTCAGGAAGGTGATCAATGGGAAAGACTCCAACGAAATTTTTGGACAAGAGGAGTTAGTGCGCGTTCAAAGTCTAGTGTATTCGTATGGCGTAGTGGAAACATGGTGTCCAACTGTAATCGACACGTACTACTAGGTTATCAAATTCCCGTAGATACTGATTTCAACCCCCCGAGGATAGTTGGCGAAGCGCTACTACCTCCCTCCCTTTCGTTTCTTTAATTATCTTTTCCTTTTTTTAAACCGTAAGTCCCAAAATATAATGTACTATCTGGAAAGATACATCATGCATGTCAGCTGATGCTGACAAAACTTGTGTTTTCCAGACAGATTGGATATAATGCTGGTTTTGTCTTTTATCAGGATCAACGGCGTTTTACGGGTTTGCTTTGCCCTACTTCAGTTCCACTCCCCAGGCCCCCCCCCCTGCCTTTCCCCTCTTTATTGTTGTTGCTCCCCCACTCTTTCACTATTTCCTGTCGTACATTTGTTGCAGTGGGTAGCCCACTGTCTGTACTTGTGTCCAGCGTGGATAGCCCAAGGTGGTTATTTTGTAACTCCACGCCTGCCTTAATTTTATGTTTTATTCTTTCATTGTTGTCGTCCCTTTTTAGTTCCCCTTGCCTTTTTGTATTATTCTATGTCCAGTGGTTAGCCCGCCGGTGCTGTTTCTGTCGATTATTCGCGATTTGCCCATTTGTTTATTTTGTATTTTGCCCTGTCCGCCATCTAATTCTGTCTGCTTTCATTAAATCCAAAAGTTGCCTTTCGATGAAGTTTTAGTTCCTAATCTAGTACAGATATCTACTTGTTATAGTTAGTTAGAATTCTGTAAATAGCCCGGCATTGTTTTGTAGTCAGTTTCGTGTTATTTGCGTGCGTCTCCCTAAAGCCCGTTCATATATACTTCGTGTGCTTTGTGCTTTGTCCTTTTGTGCTTTTGTGCTTTGTGCTTCCCGGTTCATACTTTTTGGAAAAGCACAGTGTTTTGTGCTTTGTGCTTTTCTAATTCATACTCCAAAAATGTGCTTTCTGCTTTGTGCTTTTGTGCTTTTGTGTGCTTTCGAATGTTGAGCCGAGTTCAACATTTTGAGTTCCGCTTTTGTGCTTGGCCAATCAAATTCCAGTATTATTGGCATTATCCAATAGAAAGGAGAATGCGGTGAATCAAAAGAGATTGAATACGGTAAGGAAGACATAGAAACGATGGAAATATAGGAAAATTATAAAAAAGTATATATCAGTATTCAGTGTACATGTCTAAACGGTAGGCATTTAATTTTAATTCACTGCATGATTTCAATATGTTATCCTAGGTTTGGTAATTTTTCTAACAGCGATGGTGGTTAACAAATATTTTTTTAAATTAGTTTGTGCTGTTGCTTTGCTTTGGCAAATATGCTGTTTAGAAGTTGATCACCGACAACCTTACATTGTTTTTAAAATTTTTGAAAACCTGCTTTTCTATTTAATTTGGGCAGAATATGCAGGATACTTTCTGTGTTTCCATATGTCAGGTAACTAAATCTCGACTTTTGCCTTACTTTTCCCACGGGAAGTATGAACACGTCCTCGTGAGCACAAAGCACAAAGGACAAAGGACAAAGCACTCTTAGAAAAGGACAAAAGCACAATGCACAAAAGCACAAAAAGCATGAACCGGGCTTAAGTTTAGCCCTCAGGCAAGGTGCAGTAGTTGTCGAGCCGCCTGGACTAAATATCTGCGCCAGTCGCGTCACGTTACATTTCACCGGTCCCAGTAGTGGCGTTGAGTGTGTGGTTTAATTTCCGACTCAGCGCATTTACACTTGTAGCACTCAACGCTCTACTCAGTTCCGTTCAGTCGTAAGTAAACAGAATCAAAGGTCAATTACTCAAGGGAGTAACGGTCGAAATGTGCGCCATATACTACTAACGGTGTCCGTTCAAAACGTCTAATGTCAATACGTCTAACGTTCATAACGTCTACCGACGAAACGTCTACTGACAAAACGTCTAAATTTTCTAAAACTGTGTCACACGTTCAAAACGTCTAAAATCATTTTTAAAGAAAGCAAATCAAGTTTAATGTTATTTTGAAGCAAATGTATTTTAAAATCACATTAAATTAAACTCCACGTCTAGTTTATTGTCTCATTTCAAATTGTGTTTAGTTTTAAATATTTCTGAAAAGCCAGGGTGTGCAAATGACTTGAAATACTTATAAAATTTACAATTTACAATTTACAGTACACTTCTCAATTCTAAAATTATAGAAATTATGCTGAAAATTAATAAGTAATCAGCAATCAGTGAAATTTGCTGCACCATCTTTGCTGATTACAGTCAGTAATCAGTATTCAGTAAATAATCAGTGAATAGTCAATGACTAGTCGAATTCTGAAGCTAATGCAGAAAATAAGAAGTATATTTATGCCAGAACTTCAAATTCAAGATTTGGCAAGACCCTGCCACCCACACCCAAAGCGGCCTATAGGAAAACTGACCCAGACCCATACAAAATAAGTTAAAATAATTACCAAAAGTTGTGAACGTTTAGACGTTTTGAACGTGTGACACAATTTTAGAAAAATTAGACGTTTTGTCAGTAGACGTTTCGTCGTTAGACGTTTCGTCGGTAGACGTTATGAACGTTAGACGTTTTGACTTTAGACGTTTTGATAGGGAACCCTACTAACGAAGTCAAGGCCCAAACACTGGGAATTTATTGGTTACAAATATATACATAACATAAATACGTCGCAAAATATATACATTTTACCCAGCTGACGATTTGGCAGCCGAGACACAAATCAATCAACTCAAATGGAATTTGTCTTAGAATTTGTAGGTGTTACTTTTCCCAGAATCCGGGGTTTAGCTTCCAGGAAGACCGGATGGCGTTCGCACGACGGGATATCCGGTTTCCGTATAAATATCGGATTCAGGATTCAGTCCATGTCCTAGGATTTTCTTTAGACACGGACAGGAATGACGACGAATAATTCGTAAAACTACAGATTTGAAGTCTTTGTTGAACGCAATGACCAGGAGCGGATTTATGGCACTGTTGGTGTATCCCAACCAAAGTACCACACCTTCCCACCAGGGTGGGATCCGGAGACTGTTTTGACTGGCCACTCGTAACAAAGTTGTCACAAAAAATGGCAACCAGCATAGGATGAATGCACCCGTTATGATACACAGAGTTCGAGCTGCTTTGGTCTCGTTGGCAATTCGACGCTGAGTGTTGTTGGACATTTTTCGGGTGACTTTGGTCCTAACCCGGCCCTCCTGGGAATAGTAGGTCAGCAGAGGACTTTTGAAGTCCAGCATTCGCTTAAGGCGACCGCTGGGCGTCTGTAGTAGCGAAATTCCGCGTCCAATCCGGGTCACCTCGTCCGAAGCCACGGCGAGTCCGGAACAGATCGTTCGCTCCCGGTGAGTGAGCGATTTGACGGCGGAATAGATTTTGATGTTCACCAGAATCATGATGAAAACCGGAATGTAGAAGGCCATCGACATGGCGTAGATCTGATAGCCCAGGTTCGGATTTACGACACAAACATCGTCCGCTGTTTCTGCCGGAAATCCGAACAGGGGCGGAAGGCTGACGCAAATCGCCACCGCCCAGACAATCCCGATATAGATGGCCATTCGGCGGAAATTTCGCCGCGGAATATAGCGAAGCGGATTTCGAATCGTCCAGTAGCGATCTAGGCTGATGATGACCAGATGAAGAATCGAAGCGGTGCAGAGCATGACATCACTGTAGGTGAAGGCGTGACAGAGAATCATGCCGAAGGACCAACGACCACCTGAAATAGTGTAAATAAAGGTAGAGGTATAAAGCATCAAATAGCGGTCTTCATATTCGTGTTTTACTACCCTGAAAACCCCAATATACAACTTTTCAGCAAATTCAGAGACAAAAATTTTTTGGGTCCCCTTGGTCCCCTTGGTCCCCCTTAAAAAATTTAAAAATTTAAGATTTTTAAAAATTTAAAGATTACTAATCGATCAGACATGTGGTGGAATGCTCCCACACAAAGTTTTAAGCAATTGCGTTAAGTTTTGAGTGAGATAAAGCGTCGGGGGGGAGATAGTTTACTTGTGAATTTGGGGCGAACTTGTTTACTTGATCCAAAACTTATATTTTTCGTAAACTTCGAAAGGTTGAAATTAGTGCTGAAAATTAAAGTCAAAACAAGCAAGAGCTGAGTGGTATGATGCTGTTAAGCCGGCATATGACGCCTGGACATTTTTATGATGAGATCTTGAAGAAACGTTTTTATCAAAGTGTATTACAGTTTATAACGTGAAACCTATAGGTGTTTATTTCTAATCATCTATGACTTTTATATGTAGTGTAATGTATGTAATGCAATTTTTAATTGTTTGTCAGACAAAAGTAGCTCCTCAATCTGTGTATGTAGTCAAAAAAGTTCAGCTCCACCGTTGAACCCTTCTGAAGTCATGTTATCAAAGTTGAGGTTGAGTAGAAAATCCAATAAACAACGTCATCCTAATAACCTTAAACTAGGGGCGGGAGCAAAACGTCCTCTAAAATATCACTACCGTTTGGGAACGAATTCAAAGTAAAGCTTGGTTCGATTTTGCCTGGCAGGCTCAATCGGTAGAGCGCTGGCCTTGATTGCCAAAGGTTGTGGTCTAGGTCCCCACATCAGGTCCGAATTTTACGGGTTGGGGGTACTGTAGTGGCACATCTTAGTTTCGTTCGTTCTTTCATTAATCAGAATCGCCAACATCGGCCCATACAACAGTTTAACAAGGCGAAAGTCAAGGTTACTGTTAAAGATTATTTATTTAATTTAAATTTCAGTACCTTTCACTGCATACATACAGGCAAAGGGGACCACCAGAACGCCTACGCATAAATCCGCTACGGCCAGCGAAACAAACAGATAGGCCACAGATTCCCGCATACGCCGCATAAATTTTACACCCAAAATGATGGCAAGATTTCCCATACTGGTAAATATTACCAGCAGAATGGCATAGGAGACCAAGGCTATTAGAGCCGGATCCAATCGAAAGTTGAATGTCAGTTTGAAATCGCATAGATGCGATGTCGAATTGCATGCACCTGCCATCAGGTCATGATAAATAATTCAAGGAAAAATGGCGCTAAAACCGGAAATAACACATGTAAGCATAAATTAATAGCACAACAAGCAGGAAAGTATGAGTTTGTCAAGGGGGAACAAAAAGGTACCCAAATTTGAAATGGTAGGGAAGGGGTCTACTTCTTCAGTATTTTCATGAAGAAACCAACATTATTTGTAGATTATACCATTGACACTAAGAAATATCTTCACCACTTTGAGTTTATGTCACTTTTTTCAAGCCTAGCGACTTCATACCTCAGCCCGGACAAGGTAAAATCTCTGGCGCCGTCAAGAATGAATTAAAATTATTAGTTAATGTTAAAAGTTAAATTTAAGTTAAAGCTAAGAGTAGTATATACTCAGCACAACAGGTCGCGCTTGGGGGTGGAGGAGGGTGGTGCAAGCGGCTCCGCGGCTCAAGCGGCTCTGAGGGTGGAGGACGTGGAGGGAGCGGCTCAAGCGGCTCTGGGGGTGGAGGAGGTGGAAGGAGCGGCTCAAGCGGCTCCGCGGCTCAAGCGGCTCTGAGGGTGGAGGACGTGGAGGGAGCGGCTCAAGCGGCTCTGGGGGTGGAGGAGGTGGAAGGAGCGGCTCAAGCGGCTCTGAGGGTGGAGGACGTGGAGGGAGCGGCTCAAGCGGCTCTGGGCGTGGAGGAGGTGGAGGGAGCGGCTCAAGCGGCTCAGCGGCTCAAGCGACTCTGGGGGTGGAGGAGGTGGAGGGAGCGGCTCAAGCGGCGAAAGCGGCGCTAGCTTTTCGTCAACCCGAACCATGGCTGACCCAAGCTTAAAATTAAAAATTGTCGGTGTCCAACGGGAAAAGTTTATCCATGTGGGTTTTTGGGGGCGTAGAATACAAATATGAGCTTAGTGTTCTTGGATTAGCTAAGCTCCAATCTGTACGTGACCGGAACCATGGCTGACCCAAGCATAAAATAAGAAATTGGCCATTTCCAACGGGAAAAGTTTGCCTATAGGATTTTCTACCATGTAGAATTCAAATATGAGCTTAGTTTCCCTCTATAACCTGAGCTCTGTGCTGTAGCTAACCCATGAACCGGAACCACAGCTTACATAGCTTAAAAGTGAGGGTTGTCCATTACCGACGGAGCAAAGTTCAACTACTGAGTTTTCGAGGGCGTAGAACCTGAAAATGAGCTTCGTTTTTCTGTATTAGTTAAGGTTCGTGCTGTTCACTAGAATCTGAAAATGAGCTTCATTTTCTGTATTAGCTACTTGCTGCAGACTGCCGGAACGTTTGCTTAAAAGTGAATGTTGTTCATTTTCGATGTGAAAACTTCCGTTGCAGGATTTTGCAGAATTAAAAACTGAGCTTTTCAATTAGTTAAGCTTCAGTCTGGGATTAACCTATGCATAAGCAAGTATAGAAATCTACTGTAGTATGATCACTGAAAACATACCAACTGAATTATGATGGCAGACACAGAACTATTGTAAACTTACACAGTTGCTTTTCTTTCGTTCTGTTGTTGGTGTTAGTTGTTTTTGTCATTTGTTGTTAGGTTTACTGGTTTGAGTCTGAGTTACGTGCATCCCTCTTCCGACTGTACTTCTGAGCAACTCCGAAATGGCTCGCTCTTATGAGCTCGGAGACTATTATTTGCGAGCTTACAGGATATGTATAGTTTGCTCCTCGCCCATACCAGGAATATAAGCAGAAGTCATAGCGACGAAACCAATAGTAGCCATAAGTATAATACAACTACTTTCGAAAAGTGTACAAACTGAACTGAAAGTTGATTGTGCAAAACTAACTAGGGCATGTAAACATCTGCTCACCCTAACCGTTATTTCAAACATCTGCGTTTCCTAAAATTGATGCGTTAGGATTCCTTCTGTGAAACACCTGCTCCTTTGAAAGTCAAAATCTTCGGAGTCCTGCTCTTTGAAGGCTTTGAGGTCTCAGATTTGAGGTTGTGAGGATTGAAGTGTTGGAGTTTGCGGTTGTGAGGAATTCAGGTTTGAGGTTTTGAGGTTAGAGGTTTGTTGAGGTAAGTGGTTTCAGTTTTTAGGTTAAAATGTTGGCGTCATTGAGGTTTGAGGCTTTGAGGTTATAAGCATGGAGATTAGAGGATCTGAGGTTGGAGGCTTTGAGGTAAGAAGCTCTTAGGTAAGAGGTTTTGAGGTAAGAGGTTGTGAGGTAAGAGGTTTAAAGGTCAGAGGTTGTGAGCTTAGAGGTGTTGAGGTAAGAAGTTTTGAGGTACGACGGAGCTCTTTACTTGCTCCGAGTTACGCCAACATTCTCCGAGTTCGCGTTTTATCTCCCTGGTGCTTAAGGATTAAAGCCAACAGCTTAAATCAGCCAACAGTGACAACCTAACGAACACCAAGTCAGAACAAACAAACCAGACAAGCCAGCAGAAAACGAACAACAACTCAGAACTAAGCAAACAAACCACAGAAAACAAGACAACTAACAACAACCAAACAACCGAAGACAAAACGATGCGCACCACCGACCCATTGCTTGCTCTGGGGTTCGGAGAGTAGCTCTTCGCTTGCTCGTATGTGCTCCGCTTCTGCTCATAACTTGCTCTTGTATGCTCCTAGCATGCTCCTGACTTGCTCATAGCCTGCTCTTGACACAATCCAGGATTATACATTGATTGGGCTCCTAGCAGATTTTGATCTGCTCTATACCTGATCCAAACATCCGGAGTTAAACTGGCTTTTATCTGCCCTTAGATTGTTTCCAGCTCTTGCACTGCTCATGCGTACATGAAAGCTTTTGCTTGCCGGTATCTGAGTTTTCGTTTGAGGTCTTAAAGATTGACGGTTTGAGGTTGTCAGGTTTGAGATTTCGAGGCTTTGAGGGTTTTGGTTTTTAGGGTTTCAGAGTTTGTGGTGTTAAGGCTTTTGGCTGTGAGCTTTTCTGATTGTGAGATTTGAGGTTTCTGGTTTTGAGGTTATTTGTTTCGAGGATTGACGTTACGAGTGTTCTCAGGTTTCGTGTTTGGATCTTTGAAGTGTCATCTTTGTCTGCTCCTAGATTGGTAGATGATTAGTCCCTCTGAATTGCTTCTGTAGATCCTCCTTCCTGATTGCTTCCAACTACCTCTACCCAACCAGCAGCATCTTGACACCTGAAGTCCCGAGTTGCTCCATCCTTGCTCCCAGACTTCTCCTTGCTTGCTCCTTCTTAACTCCTTGGCTACTTCTTACTTGCTCCCTGATGCTCCTAACCTGCTCCTTGATTGCTCCTGACTTGCTCCTTGATTGCTCCTTACTTGCTCTTAGATGGTCCTTGACTGCTCCTAAATGCTCCTTACTTGCTCCTAAATGCTCCTTATTTGCTCCTAGATGCTCCGTGAGTGCTCTTTACCTGCTCCTAGACTACTCCTTGAACCTTACTTGCCTTGTACTCGCTGCTACTTGCTCCTTCGATGTTTTCACCTACTAATCACTTGTTCCTTGCCTACTCCGTTCATTCGCTCGACAGGTGGCCCAATCTGCTACGAAGATTATCCTGCTCTTCCAATGTTTCAAGGTTGATGGACAGCTAAGTGTAGAATGCTCATCCTTTTGGCCTTTGAGCTACTCCTAACCTAACCTAGTGCTTGAGTGATTGGGGCTTTCACGCGTGACGCATAAGGTTCTTGGGATTGTGAAGATTGAGGTTCTGAAACATTCGCCGTCTGAGACTGCTCCTTAACCACTGTGGGCCTTCTCCATATGTGCTACGAAGTTGCTCCTTGCTTACTGTTCAATGCTTCCAGAGTATTCTTTCCTGCTTCTAACTCACCCCATATTTGCTCCTGATCCTAAGCTCTTACGAGCTACTCCTATACCGTTTTGCAGTTGTGCAGATCCGGCCCTCTTCAACTCTTTCCTAACTTATTCCATGTTATTCGGACCACTACAGTTATGCTTTATCTGAATTTTGCCTCTTCCTTCCCAAAGAGTACTCCCAACTTCATTCAACCTAACATTTAAGACTACCTACATGATAGAGTAACCCGACATAGAGTTCCAGCCCTAAGACACCCCCTTCCTACCTAAGATGAGTTGTCCCGACTTGATCCAACTGAGACTGCTCCTAGCTTATCCCATTTTTGCTCCTGACCTACTCCAAACCAACTCTTACGTGCTTGGAGCTACTCTTAAACCTTTTTGAAGTTACGAAAATCCGTCCCGTTTCACCTTTTCCCTAGCTCATCCCAAGTTATTCTAACTAGTACAGTTATCATCTATGCTGGGAGTGCCTCTTCCTTCCTGTTCCCAATTTCATTCAATCCAACATTTGAGACTGTTCTTAGCATCGTCTGCCTGAGGAAGCAACCCACATAGAGCTCTATGAGTAACTCTTCCTGCCTAATGAGCTCTCTCAACTTGATTCAACCTTGATTCAACTTGAAATTGCACTAAGCCTGAACAGAGCAACAGAGCAACCCAATCAGTAACTAACCACACAACGACACCGGAACAAACACCAACAGGAAACCACCTAAGAACAAACACACAACATACAACATACACACTCACACACACACAAACACACACACACACACACACACACACACACACACACCGGTGACAACCACCAAAACCGGAAGGTAATTGCACTAAGGCATCTGTTTACTTGTGTGCCTATTACTATATATGCATGCAATAAGAAGAAAACAGCCATTCGCCATGTAGTGGCTTCAGGCGGAACCTCCGAAGAGGTTTGAGGAGATCCAGGTTTGTTCCAATTTCCGAATCATCTGGTACCTCACGGGTGATATGGCACTGATTTATTCGGCAATATGTGCGTATTGATGACTTCATTCTTTTCTATCGCACGCTTGAGAGCTTTGGCAGCGGAAAGTCGTTTTTCGTATTCTGCCTGCTTGTCCACGATTTGTTCAATGATTGGATCTTTCATGAAATCACTGCAATGAACTATTTCGTTGTACAGCATCTTGTTCAGTTCCGATCTAATTTCAGGTCTGACTCGTTATAAGCTTCAACTTTTGCTTGATCAACACTGAGTCCATATTGATGGTACTCAGTCAGTAACCTGCGAGCTCGTGGTGCAAGCTTTTGCTCAGCTTTCGCAACAAGATCTTCCCAGAATGATCCAATTGATTCTTCGTTGCTGGAGCCGGTACTTTCCTGATCACTATTTCCCTCTGATTCCATGTCTTCAGTCGTTGTTTCATGAATGTTTCGTATATGGCGCGTCAAGAACGTCAGAACATGTTTCAGAACCTCAATCTTCACAATCCCAAGAACCAAGAACCAAAACATCGAAGGAGCAAGTAGCAGCGAGTACAAGGCAAGTAAGGTTTAGTCAAGGAGTAGTCTAGTAGCAGGTAAAGAGCACTCACGGAGCATCTAGGAGCAAATAAGGAGCATTTAGGAGCAAGTAAGGAGCATTTAGGAGCAGTCAAGGACCATCTAAGAGCAAGTAAGGAGCAATCAAGGAGCAAGTAAGGAGCAATCAAGGAGCAAGTTAGGAGCATCAGGGACCAAGTAAGGAGTAGCCAAGGAGTTAAGAAGGAGCAAGCAAGGAGCAGTCTGGGAGCAAGGATGGAGCAACTCGGGACTTCAGGTGTCAAGATGCTGCTGGTTGGATAGAGGTAGTTGGAAGCAATCAGGAAGGAGGATCTACAGAAGCAATTTAGAGGGACTATTCATCTACCAATCTAGGAGCAGACAAAGATGACACTTCAAAGATCCAAATACGAAACCTGAGAACACTCGTAACGTCAATCCTCGAAACAAATAACCTCAAAACCAGAAACCTCAAATCTCACAATCAGAAAAGCTCACAGCCAAAAGCCTTAACACCACAAACTCTGAAACCCTAAAAACCAAAACCCTCAAAGCCTCGAAATCTCAAAGCTGACAACCTCAAACCGTCAATCTTTAAGACCTCAAACGAAAACTCAGATACCGGCAAGCAAAAGCTTTCATGTACGCATGAGCAGTGCAAGAGCTGGAAACAATCTAAGGGCAGATAAAAGCCAGTTTAACTCCGGATGTTTGGATCAGGTATAGAGCAGATCAAAATCTGCTAGGAGCCCAATGTATAATCCTGGATTGTGTCAAGAGCAGGCTATGAACAAGTCAGGAGCATGCTAGGAGCATACAAGAGCAAGTTATGAGCAGAAGCGGAGCACATACGAGCAAGCGAAGAGCTACTCTCCGAACCCCAGAGCAAGCAATGGGTCGGTGGTGCGCATCGTTTTGTCTTCGGTTGTTTGGTTGTTGTTAGTTGTCTTGTTTTCTGTGGTTTGTTTGCTTAGTTCTGAGTTGTTGTTCGTTTTCTGCTGGCTTGTCTGGTTTGTTTGTTCTGACTTGATGTTCGTTAGGTTGTCACTGTTGGCTGATTTAAGCTGTTGGCTTTAATCCTTAAGCACCAGGGAGATAAAACGCGAACTCGGAGAATGTTGGCGTAACTCGGAGCAAGTAAAGAGCTCCGTCGTACCTCAAAACTTCTTACCTCAACACCTCACACACCTCAAATCACAATCCTCACAACCTCAAATCTGATACCTCAAAGCCTTCAAAGAGCAGGACTCCGAAGATTTTGACTTTCAAAGGAGCAGGTGTTTCACAGAAGGAATCCTAACGCATCAATTTTTAGGAAACGCAGATGTTTGAAATAACGGTTAGCGTGAGCAGATGTTTACATGCCCTAGTTAGTTTTGCACAGTCAACTTTCAGTTCAGTTTGTACACTTTTCGAAAGTAGTTGTATTATACTTATGGCTACTATTGGTTTCGTCGCTATGACTTCTGCTTATATTCCTGGTATGGGCGAGGAGCAAACTATACATATCCTGTAAGCTCGCAAATAATAGTCTCCGAGCTCATAAGAGCGAGCCATTTCGGAGTTGCTCAGAAGTACAGTCGGAAGAGGGATGCACGTAACTCAGACTCAAACCAGTAAACCTAACAACAAATGACAAAAACAACTAACACCAACAACAGAACGAAAGAAAAGCAACTGTGTAAGTTTACAATAGTTCTGTGTCTGCCATCATAATTCAGTTGGTATGTTTTCAGTGATCATACTACAGTAGATTTCTATACTTGCTTATGCATAGGTTAATCCCAGACTGAAGCTTAACTAATTGAAAAGCTCAGTTTTTAATTCTGCAAAATCCTGCAACGGAAGTTTTCACATCGAAAATGAACAACATTCACTTTTAAGCAAACGTTCCGGCAGTCTGCAGCAAGTAGCTAATACAGAAAATGAAGCTCATTTTCAGATTCTAGTGAACAGCACGAACCTTAACTAATACAGAAAAACGAAGCTCATTTTCAGGTTCTACGCCCTCGAAAACTCAGTAGTTGAACTTTGCTCCGTCGGTAATGGACAACCCTCACTTTTAAGCTATGTAAGCTGTGGTTCCGGTTCATGGGTTAGCTACAGCACAGAGCTCAGGTTATAGAGGGAAACTAAGCTCATATTTGAATTCTACATGGTAGAAAATCCTATAGGCAAACTTTTCCCGTTGGAAATGGCCAATTTCTTATTTTATGCTTGGGTCAGCCATGGTTCCGGTCACGTACAGATTGGAGCTTAGCTAATCCAAGAACACTAAGCTCATATTTGTATTCTACGCCCCCAAAAACCCATATGGATAAACTTTTCCCGTTGGAAACCGACAATTTTTAATTTTAAGCTTGGGTCAGCCATGGTTCGGGTTGACGAAAAGCTAGCGCCGCTTTCGCCGCTTGAGCCGCTCCCTCCACCTCCTCCACCCCCAGAGTCGCGTGTGGCGCTGAGCCGCTTGAGCCGATCCCTACACCTCCTCCACCCCAGAGCCGCTAGAGCCGCTCCCTCCCCCCCCCCCACCCCCTGACCCCCTTGAGCCGCTCCCGCCACCTCCTCCACCCCCAGAGCCGCTTGAGCCGCTCCCTCCACGTCCTCCACCCCCAGAGCCGCTTGAGCCGCTGAGCCGCTTGAGCCGCTCCCTCCACCTCCTCCACCCCCAGAGCCGCTTGAGCCGCTCCCTCCACGTCCTCCACCCTCAGAGCCGCTTGAGCCGCTGAGCCGCTTGAGCCGCTCCCTACACCTCCTCCACCCCAGAGCCGCTTTTGCCGCTGCCTCCACGTCCTCCACCCCCAGAGCCGCTTGAGCCGCTCCCTCCACCTCCTCCACCCCCAGAGCCGCTTGAGCCGCTCCCTCCGCGTCCTCCACCCCCAGAGCCGCTTGAGCCGCTGAGTCGCTTGAGCCGCTCCCTCCACCTCCTCCACCCCCAGAGCCGCTTGAGCCGCTCCCTCCACGTCCTCCACCCTCAGAGCCGCTTGAGCCGCTGAGCCGCTTGCACCACCCTCCTCCACCCCCAGAGCCGCTTGAGCCGCTCCCTCCACCTCCTCCACCCCCAGAGCCGCTTGAGCCGCTCCCTCCACCTCCTCCACCCCCAGAGCCGCTTGAGCCGCTCCCTCCACGTCCTCCACCCCCAGAGCCGCTTGAGCCGCTCCCTCCACCTCCTCCACCCCCAGAGCCGCTTGAGCCGCTCCCTCCACGTCCTCCACCCTCAGAGCCGCTTGAGCCGCGGAGCCGCTTGCACCACCCTCCTCCACCCCCAAGCGCGACCTGTGGTGCTGAGTATATACTACTGCTAAGTTAAGAAAAATTGAAGCTTCACCCTAAAATGCTAATAATTTCCTGATTCGTTAAAGCATCGCTTCGTATCTGAAATTATACTACAAATTTCTGAAGTCTGCATATATAGTCTTTTGCGTAGAATATTCATGATTTTTAAAACTGCATAGAGAAACAAGAGGCTTAAGTTTTTGCTACTGTCTGAGCTAAACTTTCAGTTTTAACTTTGACGCAAGTTCACTTCGAGTTCACTTCAATCTTAGCTTAACAGGAAGGTTAATCTGCTAAGGAAAAAGGAGTACTGTTGCAACAATCTCCTATAAATCACGAAAGGTTGTGTTTCTTAAAGATCCTTAGGTAAATGTGATGAGTAAGAGATACTCCCTGATCCGGAAACCCTTTCAATTTTGTAACTAAAATCATTACGTTATCTTAAAAAGCAAAGTTACTACCGTCATGTCATGTTGACCGTCCCTTTCCGATTAACTAAAGATAACTACCCCCGAAGGGCTAGTCCCAAGGAACACAGTCGACGTGCAACCTATCTAGGGTAGTGCCACTATGAACTTTCTCGGATCGCGATCGTGCGGGTTCGATTACTTTACGGTTCTGATAAAGTGGCTTTACTAATCCGAAGAAATATGAAAGTATATTTAAGTATGTGGAAATATTCAGAGACTTAACAGTTTAAACTTCTGAAAGTGTAAGCATTTCTGAATTTTTAATAGTATTTTAAATATATAAAGAGTGCGTGTTGTTTTACAAAAAACCGTAAAAGTTTTTGTTCATGCAGCAACTTTAATGGCAATAAGAAGACATCAAACCCATTGAACCCTGCCTGAAAAGTATGACTGGGATAAAGTTCTAACTCCTACTAACTTCAAAATTAAGAATATACTTGTACTTAGAATAGAATAATTATAAGATATTTCCTAATATTTCCTACATAAGTGCCAAAAAGTTGTGGATCAACGCAAATAACTGTGAGCAGACTGAGCACCCTGAACTGCCCGAGATGCCCGAGTGAGCGAAGCCGAGCGGAGTAACTTGAACGGCCAGCTGGGAAGGTACTCGCTATATAGACTCGGGTCGGATTATTTCTTCGTATTATTAGTTCGCATTATTGAGATTTAAATCATTATTTCTCCTTCCGGGCTACCCAACCTGAGCAGGAGCACGAAGCGATCACGAACCCTACCTAAGCCCTGAGGCTAGGTCCTAGACCAATCGTAATGATCTGATCCGGACGTTCAAAGCCTTTGCGTACTAACAAAGACAAACAAATGCAACTAAACGGACTATACAGTGATGTAACAGTATTCAGCTATTGCAACTGACAGTGTGTGTCAAAGTGTGTCAATGTGTCAATGAAAGAATCAGTATTGCCCAAGCAATTAGATTCACTCAGGTCTGAAACATGGAGCAGATAAATCCTAAATGTTACACAATATTCTTGAACATTAATGTGGTCAGTGGTGGGCACCTTCAAAAGGAATTTTGCAGGAACGGCAGGACTTTCTGCAGCTTTGCACAAAAGTGTTTCAATGACTTGCCAGATTAGCTTTTCGTACTGTCTACAAGAGTATGTTGTGCGTTTTCTAGCGGGATTCAAGGAGAACATACTACATGAAATTGCTGCCGTTTCTAGTGACATCCAATTCCTGCAGCATTAATGTAGTTCCTGCCGTTTTTCTTATTTTTCGAAATGATGACCTGTACCTAATATGAGTAGGTGAGACGACAGTGCTCCGCAATTTGGGCAAGCGACAGCAGCAGTCGCTGAACGGCTTAGAGCCTTTTCGCGCTGCGAGTTAAAATTGACTCAATCTTTTTTCACAGGTCAAAGCAGTTAATCAATACATTTTAGCTCGACTAAATCAGTTTAAAAAATTTTAACTCTACTCTTTTAATTCGCGAGCGAAAAGACCATTGAAATATTCCTCCCGTTTACCACTCTCACCACCAGTTATTCAAAAATTAAAAACCTAAAATCTAACATTTAACTGCGTTTAAAAGGCTTTGGCCTTTCAACAACTTTGACCCAACACAGGCAGGACCTACTGAACTAACGCAGCCAAAATCTATTAGGCCGGCAAGTTCGGATAGCTCGGCAAGATTTAACTCTAAGGAAGTGACAGGGCCGCAGAGAGTTGCCTATAAATATTAAAATAAGCTGGTCATATCTGGTTATGATTACCGGGAGACAAACATATTTATCTTGGCACAAAGCACCAAGTACAAATAGGACATGTCTCTAAAGGTGTTCCAAGTTTCATGCTAACTAGACTGAGAGACCAGAAAACATTGGATATCTAAGCCTAAAGAAAGAAGTTAGGAAAAACAAATAGGGTTGGCTCTAAAAGATAGCTTTCTTTAGCAGTTCAAAAGCAATTCCTACTGTGCTGGTGCTTACTAAAGACAGAAATGCTTGTTTTAAAAAAATAACAGTAGGGATAATATTTTTAAATCTCTAGGTTGCTCAGAAACAGCTCTTTGCAAATTTTGTTAAAAAATATGAACCCTAAAAGTTAAAACTAAGAATTTAGGCTAAAACCTGAAAGCAGAACCTTACTGTCACAGTATACCAACGGCGCTGAAAAGGTTAGAAATAAAAAGACTATGGACACAATAATAGAAAA
>JASAND010001952.1:0-10212 GCA_030248195.1 Trissonchulus latispiculum | reverse complement strand
CGTGTTCATTTTAGATATTTGAAAGAGTTTCGCGTGGAGCCTTGTCAACTGTTCAAACAGCATCAATGTTCACAGCATCGACCCTACACCTGTTTCTATTGGCACTTTTCCAACCAGCGCCGACGCCGACCCCTCCGACGCAAGGACGGCACCTTCAACTACAGTCCGGATATCTATTGCTCAAAGTATGACGAGAACACTGGTCTCTGTGCGGATGGAGATGAGTAAGTTTTAATCTTCGGTCTTATATATCTACTTTCTTGGGGATCTTTTTTCTGGTTCAATTTCATGGATAATTCCAGCTTTGCGCCTTTGGGTAATGATCATCCACTTTTGTTTATGATACTTTAAACTTAAACTTAAATTGGTAATACGTAAGGATAAACTATTAGTCTAGACTAGAATACAAGACAACACGTCCTAGCAGGGTTTCTTCCGAAAAATTATTGGCAGTTTTTTTGCCAGCATTTTCGTTTTTTTCCGATAGCCTCTTGAATGACTCATTTGTTTTCTGAAGTGCTACAGAAATGGGCGAATCTTAACAAAGAAAATAATTAAGCATTTAATAGTATAGTTTTTGCGTTATATATAAGTGAGGAATCATAACGATTTTAAAGGATTATATACATATACCAGAATTTTTGAAAAAATTTGAAATAGTTTTAGCGCTCTTTTTTTCCAAAGCTCCCAACTTTTAAATTATCGGACGGAACAACCCCTTTTTTAGTTTTCTCGGCGTCCTACTTAGCATGAGTACATAATAAATAACTAAGAGTGTGGCAAGTGTGTATGATCTGCACGATAACGGCTGACCCCCCACCACAAATTCAAAGAAATTCGCACCCCGTTGTTATTTTAGTTGTCCATTTTTGCATCGTGTGGCGGGCGATGTGGAACGGAAGTATCACCTGCGATACTACAAGACCTGCCTGTGTGTTCATAGTACGGATAGTAAAGGGAACTGTGTCAAGAACGGAGCCCATTGCGCTTTCGCTCATGGGCCTACTGATCTCAGAGCGCCTGTACATGATGTTAGAGAGGTTCAGATGGTATGTCTCTAGGATTTACGTCATTGAAAATTACACACGGGACCGTAAAAGAGATCTTCGGACTAACATCTTCAGAAAGTATACGTATATATATATATATATATATATATATATATATACGTACGTATACACAAGACAGGAGAAGATGGAGGGATATGCGCATTTAGCGGTAACGATTACGATTATACCACAAATACATGTTAAGGTACCTGTGTTTCCCGAAGCACTTAACACAAAACTTGCATGCAACAGTAGTGTTTTGAAGAAGTGAAGTAGACGATCTATTAAAACGGGTTTAGATTCTAGTGAAGAAGCGTACCATAGTAAGTAACAATCAAATTTTTTTCGGTTCTTGGATATATTTACGTCATATTAATTTGCTGGTTTGCATTTTGTTCTTTTTTGCAGCAGAATGGTGACAGTACGGGAGATCTATTTGATACATCAAAGACAAACTTCATTGTGGAAGAGCCTGTCTGGCAAGGTATGTACGGTCGTCTGTTGTACGAATTTGAGCATATATTCCATCTTTTCTTAGCAAAACAAAATTATCTAGGCTCTCGAAAGCTCGGACTCCCCGCAGATATCTGTTTAGTAATTGTCGCAGTAAGGAGCGTATTGAGGAGTTGGGGGGGGCGTGGTTCGGAGGGGAGGGGGGGGGGTTCGGACGCGGACCCCCTTGATGTTGGATGCGACAAAGAAAATGAAATATTGACAAATTTAATCTGGCAAGTTTTCAGCATCGTCCAATCCCCCCATCAAAGTTGGACTCTTTATCTTCAAAATCTGGGTGCAAGTTGTCGTAGATGAGCAGAACCCTTACTTAGCTGAGTTATAGCTATATAGCTTAGTTAAATAGGTTTTTTTACAAAGTTGGGGGGGATAAAATGGCCTATAAAATGCTAAAAATATAGTAAAAATAGCTTGTTTTCAGTGTATAACAAACAAACAAATACAAATTAGTTTATTCAGTAAAAACACTCAAATTATGTACAGTCAACGTAAAAACTTTTACCGAAAAGGGACGCACAGAGTTGTGATTACAACTACTTACGCACACCCAGTCAATTAAGAAAAGAATACAGGGAGCCAGGGGCGCACCCAGGATTTTGAAAAGGGGGGGGGGGTCGAGCCGGAAAAAATTTTTTGCCTTCGCCTGGCACGTTTACGCTGGGGGGGGGGGAGGGCGGCGAAGTTTTCAACAAAGAGTTAGTTTTGGGAGCCACAAAAATGACGAGATTTAGGAGTCGTCGCCCAGCGAGGCGGGGGGTCAGGGGTGCGGAGCCCCCCAGAAGTTGAGAAAATTTTTGAAATTTTGAAAAAAGCCGTAATTGAAATCTTTAAAAAGATTTCAGTAAAAGTTGAGAAATTCTTTGACATAATTGCAAAATTTGTATTGAAGAGCTTGAAAAGATTTTAATAAAAAGCTCTGCGAGGCGCATTGTTAAAGTTTTAAATCGTTAGAATCGATATAGAATAGTGCCGCAGGCGCGAAAAATTAAAAAACATGACGTAGAAAAGCAGGCACGCACTTTTTTGAAATCGAGATAGAAAAGTACCGCAGGCGCGGAAATTCAGTAAAATGGAGATAAGAAAGCGCCGCAGGCGAGAAAAATTGAGGTAAAAAAGCGCCGCAGGTTCCAGAACATTGTAAACGTTAATACATGATAGCGCCGCAGGCGAGAAAAATTTATAAATTTTGTTAGAAAAGCGCCGCAGGTCCGAAACATTTTGAAAATTCAGTTAGAAAAGCGCCGCAGCCGAGAAAAATTTTAAAAATCGGGATAGAAAAGCGCCGCAGGCGAGAAAAGTTTAAAAAATCGAGATAGAAAAGCGCCGCAGGCAACAAAAATTATAAAAATCGAGATAGAAAAGCGCCGCAGGCGCGAAAAATTTTCATAATTTTTAATTTTATGCACTAAAAATAGCTCAATTTTTGCTTTCTCCCCGAAAATTCCCGAGGGGGTCGGACAAAAAGGGGGGGGGTCGGAACCTCCAAAACCCCCCCCTGGGTGCGCACATGCAGGGAGCTACACATCAAGATAAAATTTCATATATACCCAAAACAGATGACAAACAGCTTCAATTTGATATGGAATACACAGAGAATTAGTAATTAGTATTATAGAAGTACATAAAAGTATAGAAAATCTTAGAATATTTTGGTATAAGCACTTAAATCAGTGGTATGCAAGGAGCGTTTAAAGACATCAAGAGAGACCGAATTAACTACATCGAACGGAAGGTTGTTCCAAGCATTCACTATTCTATTACTGAGAAAATTCTTTCGTTTCGATGGCAGGTTTTGGTACTAAGCACATAATTATGTCCCCGAAGCCTACTATACTTTCTTTAACAGTAAAGAAGTCGGTACATTTTAGGCTATCTAATCCATGTCCAAATCAGATTTTACTCGACGAAGTTCTAAACTGTCCAGATTTAGAATTTTTAAACGGTCTGCATAAGATTTTCTACTTAGACAAGGGATGCGTTTGGTAAACCGTTTTTGAACCTTTTCAATTTTGACAATGTCTTTCTTCATGTATGGATTCCAAATTACACAATTATACTCTACAATGGGTCGCACGTACGTAACATACATAGCACGCAGAAATAACAATTCCCTAGACCTAAAGGACTTGAAAATCACATTGGACCTTTGCATCGCTTTTACTGCAGTTTTGGAGCAGTGTTCCGAAAATTTTAACTTAAGGGGGGTCCATTTTTGGCCGATTTTTCGACCATCTCCGATTTTGCTCATTTTCACATATTTGGTTGTCCGATTGGTATATTTTAACGAGTTTTTGAAATGAAGGTCGGATCTCTTAAGGTTAGCGAGTTATTTCACCTCAAAGTTGATGTCAGTATGTGTTAAACATAGGATTAACATGGTTTCTCATTTTGGTACTGCTGCTGTTTCGATATGTTGGAGGAAGTGATCCTCATGGAGGTAATATTGATTTTAGATAGGAAACGGAAAAAGTGGTGATTTTTTCCGTGCGCCAGAGAAATCTTGCCAACGACAAAATGGAGCACTTCAACGTCCATCCTATGTCATATATACGATCTCGAAGGGTGATTTGTAGGAAGCAGAATTTTAATTTAGGCCTTCAAAAATTTTTAATTAATTTTTTAAGTTTGCGAACAGCCAAATTTGACTGTTTTGCAATGTTTAAATTGGGGGTCAGCAAGTTTGATGAAATATTCTGAAAGCAGTAAGCCCTAATTAAAAATTCTACTTCCTACAAATCACAGCTTATGACAAGACATTTCGAACGATACCAATTGATCCTGGTTACCTCTGTCCGATTTCGAGATTTCTCTGGCGCAGAAATCTCAACTTTTAGCAAAATGTAGGAAATTCCCGTTTTTTGGCAAATAACCTAGAGCTATGGCAACACAGACCTATAAAATGTTAGACTATCGATTTGCGCACGATTATTGATGACTTTAGGTCAAGTTTGGGCACAAATGGTGCAGGTTAGTGCACCCAGTTGGTCGCTGGGATCAAATATGGGGGTCTGACAACCATAATCTCAAAAATAGCGATTTTTCAAATTTTTCGAAATACGTTAAATTTTATATCAATCGAAAGCTCTCATTGTCGGGAACATTTTTTCTTCTTGGACCATTGCCCGCAAATGCACCAAATTCAAGTTATCGGTCGTTAAATGATTTTCGTGGTCAAGGCTTTCCAGCGTCGGTGCTACTTCCTAAAATCACTAAATAAAGTCATAAAGAAATGTTTTCCCATTAAAAGCTGCCCTAAGTTCTTTGTTTGCATCAGATATCAAACATACAACCGAATATAGCTCCATTCTCAAGGTTGTTCAGGTGTAAAGTACCTTTATTTGCTGCGGCACCGCCGTTTTCACCTGTTTTCAAATTGCATGCAATTAATAGCCGGTTACTCGTTAAGTACTGAACGAAACTACTCGAAATTGAAACTCGATATGCAGGACATATGTGAAAAAATTTTCTGTGAAAATGAGCAAAATCCGTGACCATAAAATTTTTCATGGTGGACCTCCCCCCCTTAATCCGTATATCGTTAACCTCATATACATTGTTTGGATTATTGAAACCAAATAACTGCTATGATTAAGCATAAAGAAATGAAAAACGCCTGCCTGCAGTCACTAAGGCCGTAGCCTTAGTCCGAACAGGAGAGAGCCAATGGGCGCGGTGAGCGCTCTTACCCAGGGAGAACTATTCCCTGGAGCTCCTGCCTGGTTGTCCAAGAAGGACAGCCAGCTCGGCTCTATCTGTGCTGCAACATAGACAGAGAAGGTTTGATTCAAACCTCTCTGACTGTGCTATGCACAGAACGAGGACTGCAGTGGCCAGCGGATCTCCGTAGAGATACAAACAGCATTTACGTCAAGAAAATGAAGTAATGCTAAAATAATTAAGCTAAAAAGTGCTCTAATTTTTTACCTAAATAGACTATTTTTGACCACGATGTGAGGCTGGAAAATTTTCGAAAATTTTGACCAAAAATTCTTAGCATTAATTGGGATTTTTTCGGACACCTTAAGGTGAGTGGGGGGGATACCTTCTTGAACAGTTTAATTTTCAGTTTTTATTTCAGTTTGTTTGTTAGAATTATTGAAGATTCATTATTTTTTGTTTTATACTTAACCTACCTGTGCTGTTTGTTTGTAGACTCTGTCTATGTGCTGGCAAACTATAAGACAGAGATCTGCAAGAAGCCGGCCCGCCTGTGTAGGCAGGGCTACGCCTGTCCCTACTATCACAACAACAAGGACAAACGACGGGCGCCTCGAAACTCCAAATATAGGTTGGTTGGATCTTCCTACAGCATATTAAGAGACTTACGGTTGAGTTGGGTACACTGATTCCTCTGGCTTACTTGTAGGCCAAAATTTATGAGGGGGCGATATGGGGGGGGGCTCGAATAAGCCCCCCCCCTTCATCGATGGGGGAGGGGGGTATATTTGACACATTTTTAGTTTTTTTTGTGTAAGAGAACTGCTAAAACTAGCTAAAAATAACCAATTGCCAAATTGCCTAATAATTTTAGGTGTTTTTAACAGTGTTTTTTTGCTCAAAAAAGTGCGCAATGACACACTTTTTTTCTGAAATGAGCAAAAAATTTTGGGCTTGTGCGCACGCGTGCGCACCTTTTCTAGCGACACGGAGAGAAAATTACTAACATTTAGTTGCTCAAAGTGCTCAGAAAAATTGCTCCTGGCTCTCAATTTCACAAAAAATCTCCAATTTTTCCTGGGGGCTCAGCCCCCAGCCCCCAGACCCCCGTCCATACTTGCCTGCTACTGGTTTATCGCTAAGTTGCGACCTAACTTTCAGTAAACATGCTAGCACCCATGGCCTAAAGGACGTGCGATTTTCTAGCTTGTATGTGCAACGCGCATTACATATTCAAGTTATGAAATAGCTGATTGCTAAATTTTAATTTTAGTTTGCAGTTTTTGGAGAAGTGTACAAAACTTTAACTACAGGTTCTGTGACAGCTAGGTTTACGTATGTTATTATCCGTGTTTTCTCCACCCACCGACAGTTCAAAAAGCATTTAAAAATAGAGATGCTCTGGGCTGAGCCCTGAAAATTACTGAGTCAGATGTCGGAATCATTTTTTGAAAACTGCGTAATTTTCGATTAATTTTCAAACTAGCGTGTATATTTATTTTTATAAAAAGCAGTGAGGATTCTTAGGTGGCAAACAACTTAAAAATTGCCAAAAGGTTTCATTATTTTGCTAAATTTACAGAATAAAAATTTACTTTTATATCAATACAACTTGAAGATTATCATACGTACGTGTAGTTAAATGGCTGCTATTTTAAAAAGTATTTTGCATCTGCGCCCCAGACCCGTCGTTGCAAAATTAGGTGAGTTTGCAAATTTATTCAGCCATTAGTTCTGGCATCTTATAATCAACAGCTCTGAACATTGTAGAAAGGTCATGCAATTGCTAATAAATGCAAAACAGAAATTCAATTACTAATAAATGCAAAACAAATTTTATGCTAAATTTTAGCATTTTTCCTGCCATGCGCACTTTTTTTGGAAATTGCGCAAAAAATTTTGGGGCAGTGCGCAGAAGTGCGCAAAAGTGTCCGAGCAAAAAAAACACTGGTTTTTAAGCTAAAATAGTGTAAATTTCGTTAAGAATCCGGCGTGGTTATGGGGGAGGTCGGAATTTATGGAGGGGGCACCCCCACCCCCAATAGAAGTAACCCAGTTTTCCAATAATATACGTATAGCTGAGTGGTTAAAGCGTCTGCGCCTTTGTGCTGCTGACCGTGGGTTCCCCAGTCCTGCCCTGGTGCCCGAATTTTTTTTTGGGAAGCTTGATGGATGACTTGCTGCCACTTTCGTTCATTCTTTAATTATTGATAACATAAAAGAAAGGGACGGTTTTTAATCCTGCAAGTAATTCATATAATGCAACAACCTAGGTATTTACAAAATAAAGTACAACACTTAAAAACTTTGAAAATACTGCCACTTTGAAAATAAACCTGGTAAATTAACTGCTCAGTCAGTCTTTTGAGAATTGTTGTTGTTGTTGTTGTTGTTGTTGTTGTTGTTGTTGTTGTTGTTGTTGTTGTTGTTTGGAAAACGATAAGGGCGGGGGGGGGGGGAAATCGAACCAGCCTGCTTACGCTCCGCAGTCTGACACCTTAACCACTCTCAGCCGCCCATTATTGTTATGTCTTTTTTCAGATCTACTCCTTGTCCCAGTGTAAAGCATGCGGACGACTGGGGGGACCCGGAGGCCTGTGAGCACGGGGACGGCTGTTCCTACTGTCATACCAGAACTGAACAGCAGTTTCATCCGGAGGTTAGTAGTCAGTTGTAGTTTTCAGCCTAGCTCTTAGCTTTGTGTCTTGTGCCAGTTTTCGCTGTTTTAGGGATAGGGAATGGTATCAACAGTGAACTTCACATAGGCGACGCTTTCGCCCACACGTGGGTACATATATTATACGGCTTGTCTTGTCTTGTCTAGGTCCTATAATATTTCGTCACTAGTTTTGGTATTATGTACATTCTATTTTTCAGATTTATAAGTCTACAAAATGCAATGATATGCTACAGCATGGCTATTGTCCACGTGGTCCCTTCTGTGCCTTTGCCCACACGGAAGGTAATATTATGGTCGTGCCTTAAATTAAATTAGTTTAAATCTTTAAATTTAATTTCATCAGTAAAAGGCAAAAGGCTTACGTATGGAAACGTTTATTTCTGGACCGGTGTGGTTTGGGTCGGCCGTTCTGAAGTTTGTTCCTACAGGTTCAACGTTTTTGGAAAATTTTGTGTTTCTTCATAAAATTTTGTTCCAATATTTTTCATGTACGTATATGTGGTTTTCATCCTTTATCTCTCGTTGTCCTGTTTTTACAATACCTTTATTAAGATGTAGGCCATAAGCATTGGTGTTTATTTTTTTAGGCGAAATTGGAGTGACTCGTGACGGGGGTATTGTCGGGGGCCCGGGTACCGGTACAGGCAAATCGGGCTGCGGCGGTGGTGGCACCAATCTGGCCTCTCTGGTGGCCAGCCAGCTGTCCGGTCGTTCGGACAGTGTCTCCTCTGGGTCTGCCGGAAGTGGATATCGGCAGGGGTTGGACCAGCAGCAAGGGCCGGCCAGTCCCTATGGCAGTAGCTCTAGCAGATTTCGGTTTGTCCCCCCTTCCTCCTTTTCCTATGGGTGTTTTTTGGTTTGTTGTTGTTTTTCTGGCTCAGAAGATTTAAACCTAAATTAGCGCCATATTAATCACAATATTATTGCTGTTTAGTCTTGAAATAAGATGCACAGGGTATCATAGAGTAACACCATGGCGGAAGGTTTGCGGTTGAGCTAGCACCCCCCTCTCTCGACCCCCTCCTAACGATCGGATCTCACATGAACGAGAAGGTCATAGATCTGGCTTATTTTTGGCGATTTTTTATGGGTTGGAGCCATCGTTTTTTTTCAAAATCGGATTTCATCAAATTTTCGTCATTTTTATTTTCTGAAGTGGTATTTTGCTGGGCTGGTTCTACTTTGCCGTTTGAAGGGTCAGTCGAGTGGGAGGGTCAAATGGTCGAAGATAAAATTTTTCAAAAGTAATCAATTTTGGTATCAAATGAAAGCCCTAAGTGAGCTGAGCAACTTTTGTCATAGAACTGCATACCCAAAGTGGCTGTAGAGTGTTGTGGTGGGGTGGGGAGGGGACTTCGGCGATTTTGGGTCAAAAATAAAATTTTTCAAAAGTAATCAATTTTGGTATTAAATGAAAGCCCTACCCTTTTTCTTTGCTTTCTCTAAGTGAGCTGAGCAAGTTTTGTCATAGAACTGCATACCCAAAGTGGCTGTGAGTGTTGTGGTGGGGTGGGGTGGGGACTTAGGCGATTTTAAGGTGGTAAAATTTGGTATCAAATGAAAGCCCTAACTGAGCTGAGCAACTTTTGCGGTGTCGGATTTATGCCTTTCTCAACCGGAATTTAAAGGATAGACATAGGCCCAACACTCATATTATCCCCTTTTGTGCGGAGCATTTTTGTTACTTGTTCTAAAATCTGCTAAAAACGTTGGAAATATACGAATTTATACGCGCTCGCGGAATTTTGTGGAAACGCCTTTTTTTTGTTTTGCCAGTTTATATACCTTTTCTTGCCTTCAAACGACTGGGCTGGCATCCAGATCAATCCCTAGTATATTGTTTTTAGCATTTATGCAATAAAATTCTTGAAGCTCTCATCCCATTATAACCGAGAAAATCCGAAGAGAAAGTTTTCAAATAAAATATTCAACGAAAATGGTATATATGAGAAACATGTATCAAAAATGCAATTGAAGGATGTCTAGCATGAAGTCTCGTAATTTATGGCTTTGTATTTTATACTGATTGACTATTAGTCTTTATTATTGACATCGTCGAAGCTGAAGATAAATCACAGACAATATAAAGTGGGGGTTTGGGGGCGGCAGCCCCCAAAATCTGAGAAATTTTTTGAAAAATCACTGTTAAAACATAATAGAACTTTCCATTCTTTTTTAAATTTAAGTGTTACTTCCACATTTTGGCTTCATCATTCTTTCGTCATTTTGATTTCGTCATTTTTATTTTGGCGTCGTCAAAACTATTGTTCATTTCTGCAAACGACGCTATTTTTGACCAAAAAAACACCTAGG
>JASAND010001950.1:0-38850 GCA_030248195.1 Trissonchulus latispiculum | reverse complement strand
GCTATTGATAACCTCTACCCTCTTCAAACGAACTCACGCCTAGACCCTATCCAGGTTGACCGCATGGAATCTTTGGTTCTGGACAAATCACCTTCCAAGGATCCTGTGCCTAAGTTTATCCTCACCGATAAAGGTGTCGACCTTCCGTGTACTCGAAGTGGTTGAAACCCAGAGTCAGTCGTGATAGACTATAGCGGAATTTGGAACCCCGATCCTACTCACTTCATTACATATTTTACATGGCTCAACAGCGGAATAATGCCCCTTTTAGAGGCAACCTTGTTTTAAAGTTGCGACGTTCGCTTTCTGAAAGGCGATAGCAAACTTTTCTCTCCGGATTGAGAATGACTAAGTATCTTGGTAAGTTATCTAAAATGTTCCAAAATTTTGCGAAAATGTTGAGACAGCAAACATCACTTTAACAGAAAAATATTTGTAAATAGTAAAATGTAGTAAAAAACGGATTTAAAATACTTTTGTGCAAATCTTGTGCAGTCAATTGTACCATCACGGTTTTATAGCGATTTTCAAAAATATAAAAAATTGAGTGATTTGGCGTGTTTGATAAAAAATACCAGTTGGAACCCGGAATAGGTAACTAGAAACCGGAACCGAACCGGTAGTCAAGAACCGAACCGGTTTCAAAAATCGGAACAGGTCCAGCACTAGGGTGCAGTCGTTAGTGAACAGAACAGAGCATTGTTTTTGCCTGACAACAGAGACTAGAGCTTAGTGTCACAATCACTATGTACTTTTGATACAACTAAAGCATAGCATAACGTATGACGGTGAGCTGTGAGCACCAATAGAAAGTTATCTTCTAGATTACTATTGTTTGGGTTATTCCAAATATTTTTGGAAATGAGGCAGCAATGCTTGATTTCGTGAACTTCCAGGAAAATCACCAGGAGTGAATGTTTGTTCCTGCGATGCGGAGTACTGCTGTATTTGACAACAAGATATGGACGGCAGTCTCTAAAACAGAAAGGTTGTATACGTACCTGCGCAATAGAATAATAAAGGAGTAAGTAGTCTTTCCTCGTTTGCCCGTTTAACGGGGGGGTCACTTTTTGCCAATTTTTCGACCATCTCCGATTTTACTCATTTTCACATATTTTGCTGAGTCCCGATGGGTCCGCGAAACAAGACAAGAGCTTTTTTTGCGAAATATTGCTTCTATCGTTCTGTATAGGCCCCCAAGGTGGCCTCAACATGTGTTAAACATAGGAAAATGAAAAAGTTAGATTAGAAAGTTTGTGGCAGAAAATTTTTCGCTGTATAAGAGCCAGAGCTCTGAAACCTTTCAGAACCATTAAGGCCATATTGTAGAGTGCAGCTATCTCCCTCTGAAACGATTCTGTTGAGTAATGGATTTTTGGCGAATTTTTAGAAGTCAGAATTTTAGAAAATCGGCCATTTTTGGGCCGTGAAAATCGGACCTACGGTACTCTTTTACTTATCCTGAACGGTAGGCAAAAGCTATAGAAACGACCAATAGATAGCTGCACTCTGCGCATAAAACCACGTCTTATGAAAGTACTCGCATCTTTCTATTATCTATAGTAAGCTCAAAAAAACTTGTCACAATAACAGCAAATTTTGCTAAAAAAATGGCCATTTTTCATAATTTTCACATTCTTTTGATAATTTCTCACTCATTATGTGGCAAAAAATCACCAAACTTGGCGGAATAATATATCCTTGTATGTCTGTCACATAATGTGGCCAAAACAAATGCGTCAATATTGAACATGACTGCTGTGGCGGCACCTTTGATCTTTATAGGTGAAAAATGTCAATTTTAAAATTTTTCCAAATAGACAAAATCGGTATCAATCGATAGCTAATGGAACGAGGAGCAACTTTTCTCATAGAACCATGGGTCTAAAATGTTGTCACTGTGCAAGATAAAACGAGTTAAAGTTATACTGGACAGTAGGGGCTGTGACCGGGCCGTGAAGCGGGCCTGGGGCCTGGGCAGGGCCCGGGCTGGCCCGGCCCGTCTACCCTGCAAAGCCCGGCCCGCTTCCAAGGCCCGTGGGGCCTCCCGGGCCGACAGGGACCAACTTCTGTCCTGCCGGGTCAGCGGGGCATCGGGGCCGCCGGGTCCTTCGGGGCCGTCGGTTTCTTAAGCTGCGATTCATTTGTACGTGTAATGTATGCACACTACATACATACACATACACGTAAGGTATGTTATATATGCATAGTAATACACAATTATTATGTGAGCACACAGGTTTCAATACAATGTTCATGTTTACTTCCTTAGACATTGCGGCACAAGGCTAAAGAACTTATATACAAAGCTCAATTGGGCATTGAATCGTTTCTCTCATCCTGTTGAGAAATCAGCAGTCAGCCATGTATACAACAGAAGCAAAACTTGCAAGATGGCCTCAATGCTTACTACAGTCATCTTGTGGTCAAGCAATTTCAAAGCTTCCAGGATTTCAGCGACCCGTTGTTGTGAGACTTGGGATAATTTTGGAAGTTCGTTCCAAGATAATTTGTGAAGTTTCATTCCTTCCCGGTTCTTTATTTGTTTTTACATCACCTGTTTGCGTTTCTTAATTTCTGGAAATGCTGCGAAATCCAGAGGTAACATTAGGATTGTGACAGTGTGTAGATTAGTATCTATGCATGACTGTTACTGTGGTTTTAGAAAAACCGCTCAAAGTAGAGGAATTTTAATACATACAATACCTGGAGTTAGCGCACATCACAGCTCGGGCCGCTAACAGGCCCGGATCGGCGGGTTCAGGCCGTGCAGCGGGCCCCGAACCCGGACCGGGTCGTGAACCGTAAAACGGACTCCGGCCCGGGCCGGGCCGTGAAAAGAGCTCCGGAAAGGGGCGGGGCGCGGAAGGGCTCCGGGCCCGGCCGGAGACGAGCCCGGCCCCGGCCAGGCCCGGCAATCTAGGTCGGCCCGGGCCCGGGCCCGGGCCAGGGGGGAAATCCTTAACGGCACAGCCCTACTGGACAGTCCTGCAAGGTTAGGTCAGTGCAGCACTCAAGCATGCATTATGAACGCCTGGATAGCTGGCCTTGAGCCACGTCTGCACTTAAATATTACCTTAGTAAAGGCTTTAATTTGGTGTATCGGTTAACCCTGTTTTCGGTCGCGTTTGGTCTCCACCTGACCTTGCAGGGCTCATCACCGGAATTTTCAAGTTTTCCGGCTTTGAACCTGAATAACTCTGTCACAGTTTGATTTCGAACTCTAATATTCTAAGTTATTTTTGAGAACATATGGGTTCATATTATGTTTTAAAATGAGCTAAATCCGTGACTATCAATTTTTGACCAAAGTGACCCCCCTTAAAAGATTAAAATCTTGCCAAAAATAGAGTTAAAATTTGGTCCAAAATAGAGTTACAATTTGGTATTTTACCTGTGTTCCTATGAATAATAATATATGAAGGTTTATATAACTGTATTATACTTATTCAACTATCACGACTTCAGCAACAGCGACAAAACTATTTTTAACAAGTATCCCCTTAAAGGGGGAAATCAATTCCGCTCAGGTGTGTGAGTGTATGCCTTTGCGAAAAAACTGAGAAACTCTCTCTCTCTCTCTCTCTCTCTCTTTATATATATATATATATATATATATATATATATATATAGATATATATCAATATATATATATATATATATATATATATATATATATATATATATATATATATATATTTAAATATATATATATATATAACGTTTCATCCTGAAGGTAGTCGCACACTGCCACCAGTGAGTAAACTTTCGCAAAACTGAATGGTGCACGCTAAAGTTATTCCAAGGGAGCCAACTAAAAATTTTAGGGGATAGGCGCTGAGCACGAATCTGAAGTCCGTTGTTCGAGTCGGCTGTTTAAACTAGTTAAATAAGTAACTAGTTAAATGTTTAGCTAAAATAAACACTAAAGTATATTAAAATGCCATTCTTCGCTTTTGCAGTAGTTGGCTAGTAAAAAAAAGGTAAAGGTAACCCCCGGAGAATTCTCCTACCCTTGTCAGGGTCTAGGGTGCCGGTGCTCATCCCCGTATACACAGCCCTTGAGCCAGGAGTGTCACCTTTAATGATTACTACAACCGTGTAGGAGGGGCCAGCTCCCCAAGGCAGATGCCCTACACGGTCTCCTGTTAACTTCCCACATGAGTGGTACCCATTTACCGGCCAACTAAGGATGGATAGCTGGGTTGGCTAGAGCCCACGGCGAACCGATATGTGCTTAGTCCCTTGCTCAAGGGGATTTGTGAAAGCCTTGTGGCAGCGGGGATTCGAACCTCGGACTATCGGATCCAAAGTCGAACGCCTTAACCACTCGGCCGGCACGGCACATATGGCTAGTTGGCTAGTTGGCACGGCCAGTTGGCTAGTAAATATTCTTGCATATATTTACCGATTAGAGAAATTGCTACAACATTTAATGATAGTCTAATTTCTTTCCAGCTTGGAAATACAATAATTTTTCAAATATATACCATTCAACTACAGAGGAGAGACTTACAAATTTCTTGACGACAAATCGAAAAATAATTAAATTGCAAAGATTTCATCAACCTACTATTACAGACTAACAAAAGTAGTTACCCTAATGATGGATTTTATACCAGGGATTTTCAGTCATCTGCGTTCACGATTAGAGTCCGATTTTGTTGATAAACTTTTCTACAAGTACAGCGTCACTCTTGTTCTGATCACAGTGGTTGTTCTGCTGGCCGGAACCCACATTGGAAGTCCTATCGAATGCTGGGTTCCAGCGGAGTTCACTATGGCCTGGGAGCAGTACGCGGAACGATACTGTTTCCTACACAACACCTATTATGTACCAATGGATGAACATATTCCTAAATCAACAGTGGCAAGAAGGAAGACGGAAATAGCGTACTATCAATGGGTTCCACTTATTTTACTCGTCCACGCAATCCTTTTCTATGCTCCCTGGTTCATGTGGAAATCATTGTCTTCGGTTTCAGGAATACATTTGGATTCCGTAAATGAAGGCATTGAAGAGTGCCAAATAGTCTCCGATGGTGACACACGAAATCGTAATGTTGAGGCTTTGACGTATTACTTGAAGAATTCTCTACGTCTGGGAAAAGGTTTAATGCACAATAATGAAGTTAATATAATGGGAGGGTCAAATAAATTTTTAGGAAACCGTCCGTGGTTAACTGTTCTTTATTTCCTACTAAAATTGGGAAATCTGGGCTCCTGCATTGCACAACTGTTTTTGTTAAATCACTATCTACGACCTGCACTTTACAGCGAAAACACGAATGTCCCGGCGAACAAAACTCAATTCCATCTCATAAACGTTTTGGGCCATTTAGTCAACGGAACTAGTTGGGAAGAGTCCGCATATTTCCCCAGAGTAACCTTGTGCGATTTTGAAGTTCGGCCATCCCTAGGCGATCTACAACGATATACTATTCAGTGTGTGTTGCTGCACAACTTGTTGAATGAAAAGATTTTTGTGATCCTGTCTTTGTGGTGCATCGTGCTAGGATTCATGATGGCAATCAACTTTCTGATTTGGCTGGGAATCGTGATCTTTCAGAAAAATCGCTCAAGATTTATACTGAAACAGCTGCGTTTCGATGAAAGAGTAAATGCAATGCCAAAGAATATTGCACTAGGCTATTTCCTCCACAAGTACGTAAGCACCGACTGCGTCCTTATACTTAGATTCATTGCCTGTAACAAAGGGGCCGTGCTATCCAGTGCTATAGTAAATTCCCTATGGAATGACTTTCTAGCAGCCTGGTCGAAAATCTTTACACTTCCTGATTCTGAAGCTTCTAATCCCTACCTGCCACTTCTAGCGCAATCCCAACTACCTCCAACCATGCGCCATCGCCAGCCTTTTTGTCCCCATTCAGCAAAGGATTTTGGATTCAATTCTGTTTCGGATGCAAGACAAACGCAAAACTCCAGCAATCCGGAACATTGCGCTCCTTCGCCATCGACCCCTTTCAAGTTTACGGAAAGCCAGGAACAGAACATGGACAATGAATTTGGTCTGGAAAGAAATGCTAGAAAATTGGTTGGAAAAAATGAAACTGATATCTAATTGGATGATGATGTATATGAGAACGACGAGACATTACGCTACAGAGGGCTGTTGACGCTTGTAAAATGTAAACTTCAACTCCGAATAGTTAAATTATTTTGCGATTACACTATATACATAAGTTTATTCTAATAAAGCTGTTGCCAGAAATTTTGTTATGAAGCACTCAAATTCGATCCCATAAAAGATGCATGACACCACTTGCACTAATGGACAATATTGTCGATAATACATTAGATTAACTTTCATGTGCCGCTTGTAGCTGACTGCCTAATGCTCTTTCTTTAATTAAGCAAACTGCTTGGTCAAATTATATGTCTGTTAATACCCAGCCGGCCAAACTTTTTGAGTGACCTAAAATCCTCCAAAAAGTTAATTTACAACATAGGCAAGGCTGAATCTAGAAATTTATATCGTTATCAGGCAAGTGTTCAAGGAAATATCATTTACGCCTTGCGTGGGACCATGAAGTTGTGTAGTAGTAGTCAGTCAGTCAAGATCAACTTTCCAAAAACACGGATCACAACAACGAAATTGGTTAATTGTATTTACATATGTTTCATCGTTAAACTCTGTTTTATGTTTGTGCTACCGAGCATCACGGCACGGATTGTATATTACTGTGCTAATACTAATACCACAGATTGCTGTATACTAACCAATTCTGGCTGCTGCGTTCTATAGTAAGATGGACAAGTAGTAGAGGCAGGTTGAGCAGTCGATAAACATTGTACATAATCTTGAGGATGGAAAGACATTGAGGGATCCGTCGTAGGCAGTGCAAGAACGTCCTCCAATTCAGCTATATACTGAATGGCAAACCTAAATATAAGTTTGCAACATGTTCGATCATGAGTATATATATATATATAATATATATAATATATACTTATATATATATAATAGAAGTATGAAGTATAAAACTCTTACACTATTAATCTTGCAATAAACTTAGGATTTGATGCATTGCATTTCTGGAACGACTTCGACAATGGAATTAACTAAACCATGAATTAATTAAAGTAAAGTATAACTAAAGTATAAATGCAGCAGCTCAAAATCGTAAAAGACAAAGTGATTTTGAATATCGACATTGTTTTGGAATTCAGATTAATTCCAGGTTCTCGCTAACGCTAACTAACCTTAACGCCTGAATTTTAGACAAGCGTTTTCCGGGAGGCTTGCGATGGGCAAGCTTTCCACGCAGACGGTCAAATGCCCGATTCATATCCCGCATTCTTGATCGTTCCCTGTCTGAAGCGGTCTTTCTTTGACTCAGATCACGATTCCCTGGAGAGTTGCTGGAAGTGCTTTGAGCTCTTCCAACAACTGAAACAGTGGAAGAAACTTCGTCGTTTGATGGTGGCACAGACTGGCTTCTTTGGCCTCCAAAATTTGGATCTTGACCAGAATAGGCAATAGGTGTGGATTCGTAGCTTGTTGATGCAACATCCAATCGGCTCGTCGATGTTGGACTTTGGCTATCAACCAAGTTTACACTTTGATAGTAGGGTTGGCCATATCTTGATTCAGATTCTGGATACGGTACATATCCCAGAGTCCCGGTTGACACAGTCAGAATTCGGTTGAGCGCAGGAGACTCATTAATGCAGGTGATCGGAATATCAGAGAGATTGAAGACGGCATTTGGTTGATCTGGAACCAAATTCAAGGGGATCCACGGATCTAAAATTATGTAAAAACTGGAATTATGTTCTACGTATATTAAAGGGAATTATTTCTTTCGCCTGAGATGTGGTAATGCTTGAAAACCTGATGAACGCACACACTGTGGCGTCTATCGCTTAACTGTGGGCAAACAAAGGGCTAACAAGGAAACAGAATTCGAAAATGCAGAAATGTGCTTTAACTGTTTTTTTGCTATTTTAGACTTGAATGATCCTTCATTTGTAGTGAATGAGAAGAGAAATCACACAGCTACGGACGCTTCACTGGTAATTGGATGCAAAATTGTTTAAGAATCTTACATAATTCAGCAACCATGTAACCGTTGCACTCATTAGGAAAGTTGCAGCAGACCGCATAAGAAACACTTAGAGAATAATATAGATTTACATCATGCAATTTCTGGAAGACGTCTTCTCTAGTTTTCAACAAAGATAGTTTAGTGAAGTGAGATGGAAAGCTAAAATTAAAGTACCTGGGCGCGTGGATTAAACTAATGACAAGACACTCTAAGTTTCACGTAAGAAAGACTTACCCATTAAAAGGGACTGAAAATTCAACAACAAAAGTAGGGTTTATGCAAAGATTGTAGTGGCACTACCTATTAAAAAGCCCGTTTAAAAGACTAACAATAGTAAAGCCACTGTTTGCATTTTCTGACTAGAATTTCGCTAATTTGCACTAAACCAGTATTACGCCTTTGAACAAATACGAGGTGTTAATGCCGTATAAAGCCAAACACTAGAAAACTTTAGGACACGAAAAACAAATATTGAAATATTAGCGCAATTTTCGTTGACAAACTGCACTTATACTGTCTATTGTGGCGTCTATAGTCTACTGTACAGGCATAAAATAACAAAAATTATCCAATAGGTCACACCTGTTGACCTTAACTAATTACAGGTCCAAATTATTTAGTCTTTAAGATTACCGTTCAGGAAATGCAAAATGTCAGCGATCAGCAAGCAGGCACTGGACGCAGAGAGCGGTATAGCATAGTTCGACCAAAATTATAGCTTTTAACTAATACAGTAGGTATTAGAAGCTTCAAACAAGATATTGGTGAGTTCCAACTTAACTGCACTGGTTTTCGTCTTCGCTAGTTCTGAACATGCCAGGCTATGCTACCGCAATCGTGTTAAATGTGGTGACTGGTGGGATCTCGATCATCCAGTAGAATCCAGTATTTAGACAAATTTCTGATAATAAAGTATATATATTTTATTTGTCTAGCAATTTCATAAATGTTCAGTCCATTCTCATTCTGGTTTATTTCTTACAACGGCGTGGCGATTACCGCAGGGCCCCGTTGTATAAAAACAATCAGTCTGCGCTGATGGTCTGTTAGACTGTTAAACTAATAAATGTCGGTGTTAGAATTTTCGTTGCTTAAAGCTACTTATAAAAATTTTTGAGTTATTTATATCAGTCTGATTATCAGTGCAGCCTTTCTATATAGATTGTCATCTCCAAACTTGGATAAGTTTACATCAAAGTGCTTTATTCGATAGGAAATTAGAAATGATCGTAACTCGTCGAACGATATAGAAATTCCAGGCGTGGCATTACGAAAGCATTTCCTGGAAGCTGCTCTTCATAGTCCTTTCGGAAAGATCAAATTTGGCTGAAGATTCTAGCCAGAATCGAAATATGTAATTTGATCATAAAAACAATAAAAACAATGAATAAATACAAAACATTGTCAAAAGTTAGAGAAAAATTGACAATTTTATACAAATTGTAAATTTTCTAGTAAAATTCGCCCAAAACTTGGCGTAAAATTGGTGTGAATAGAAATAACTGTTGACCCACTTTGACCCGCGGGTACCCGCTGACCTGAAAGTCGACCCGCGGGTACCCACGCACGACCCACTTCCAACTCTGACTGGACGAAACTGCTCATCACTCCAGCTTTACAAAATTACTTTAATTTAAAGAAATTTCTCACAAAAAACGTTGAGAACGAGTACTCTAAACTGCCTCTTTTACAGAAACTTAGCTGTACACCAAGATTACATCATGAAATTAAATATGATACGTATATTACATACATATCTATGTCGTGGCCTTATTGCGAAATAGTTTTTTCGCGAAAAAACTGGGCTCGTAGCAGAAACGAGCATGCTTATAGTATATGATAACTTCTCAATGTGGCCGGGCACTTCGCGAAAAGACAGGAATTGTTGGTCTTTTCGCGAAAACACCAATTTGACAATAACACCATGACATACTATAGAAATGACTGTGGGATCACTGATCGGTTAATTATTTAAGTATTATTTAGACAATTTATTAGTGACTTTATTATAACAAATTGAATACAAAAATTTTATGAATAAACTGGACTTTGTGACGTTTTCCTGCTTTTTTCCAAAGACAGCCTATTACAATTGTGCTACGCATCTCTAACTAAAGACGAAAATTAACTACTAGCTATGAAATATTTATAAATAATAATTCTGTGCTTATCAATCAGTATTCAGGCCCGAATTTTTCGGGTCGGAGGTGCTGTAGTGACATCCCTCTTTCTTTTGCTTAATATAATCTTGTACTTATATTCAGACATGCACTTGCAGACAGAGAAGTGATTTAGTTAGAATTTGGGAGGAACAGAAATTCGAAAACAGAAACAAAACAGAAAACAGGAAAATGATTAATTCAGGTTAACGATCGATTCGCAGATAAAAGGTCTATGAACTATAACGTGCACTGAAGCAAAAGTGCCCCCACGTCTTAAACTCTTTGAATTAAATTAAAAGTAAAAGGGAACGAAAGTGTGTTTTAAAACATTTTTAATTGGAAAAAATTATTTGTGCCATTTCAAACAATTCTACAACAATGATATTGTACCTATATTCAATATCTCCTGCAGCAAAAAATGATTCAGATTGTATGGTTGTATGATGATGAATAAGGAGGAGCTGTCGTGTTTTCAGAAATGATCATGTACTTTTCTGTAAACCCGCATCGCAGCATTAATTTCGCTCAAAATTTGACTCTCCACTCCGCAGTTGAATAAGGAAGCATGTCATGTACATTATGTACCTCACGCAACGCCCCTACAACATCTACTCCTATGCAAAAGCAGAGTTGTAGTGCTTGAGAACGGCCATGTTAGCCAACGTGACATTTAGGCATGGGTGACAACATAGGTGTACCTTGAGAAAATGATGGGGGAGGGGGTAGCCGAAATTAGGGTGGGTGGGGTCAGCCGTTTTGAGGTGGGGTGGGGTCCGGAAAAATCGAATTTGGGGGGGGGGGGTGGGGTAAAAAATTTTTTCGTCAAAAATTTAGAAAAAATTCGCAAAATTGCTAAAAAAGCGTTATTTCCAACTAAAAATCAACAATATTTCTTCATTTTTGCTCATTTGTTCGAAAAAACTTGGATTTTTTGCAAAAATTTCGAATTTTTCCAAAAAATTTCGAACTTTTACTAATTTTGAGACAAAATTTTCAGAATTTTGAGGATGGGGTCTGGCAAATTTGGGTGGGTGAGGTCTGGGATTTGGCCATTTGGGGGTGGAGTCTGCCTCCAAAATTTCGAGGGTGGGGTCGGCACTTTTCCATTTCGGGGGAGGGGTTCCCCCCCCCACCCCCCCCCCCAGGTGCACCTATGGGTGACAAAAAAGTGAGCCACACCGTCGGCCGGCGCCGTCGGCTTGACAGCCGTTTTCAAATACATCATTGCTGCCTGTTTGCGAAACATTTTTAGGGATCCGTGCTTCTACTAGACTATAAGTTCAACAGAATGTCTTCGTATTGGAATAAGCTTTGGAATTCTCCATCTAAAACCTCTCAAGCAGCAGAAACATTAGCGGATGATCTCAGTCTGACTCCGGACGATCAAATGGATCTGCCTCAGGACATTACCAACAAGTCCACAGCAACAGCTAAATTAACTGCTGATAAGAGTTACTCAAAAGATGAATCTAATCATAGCCAAAGTCAAAGTAAAACTCAAAGCCAAAGCAAAGAACACAGAACTTTTGAAAAAGACAAACATTATGATTTTCTGTTCTCTTGGAAACCTGAGTGAATTCAGCACTGTTTGGTTTAGTCCACTTTAAGAAGGAATCTCAATTTTGTGATTACCTCTTTGTTTTCAATACGTATTCTGCAGTCCCCCTCCTCACGGGTCGGCAAAACAAGACAAGACAGGCGCGTTGCCGACAAAAGTTCTGGGTTGTGGAGTTTCCGTAAATGGCGGGCGCAAGTTTGTTGTCTTGTCCTGTGGTTCCAGGGGGTCAACACAATTATGTTAGAATGAACATGTAGGCCCCGAAAGGGGCAGTTTTGTAGACCTGTTTTTATTCCATTGCAGAATAGTCTTTGTCGGAAGGTCTTTTAAGCGTTGGAAGTTGCAGATTTGGTTTACAATTTCATCGGAATTACCTTGATTTCTTTTGACATTGAACTACTGTTATCATTTAAAATATCTCACTAAATGTTATTGCTTTCTTATCGGACAAGACTTTCCTCAGCATAGCACAGTATACAATTAATTAACATCATCGGGTTCAACAGTACAGCTGATAAACTTTCTTCTTCCAAATAAAAAGGAAACAAAATTTTTGTGCACAAAATTTCTATTACTTTTCACTCCGCTGCTTAATTTTTCCCCAATTCTTAATGAACTCTATTGTCATCACGGAGTCAGGCCTATGATTGCCATGCCATTGTTGGGCTGAACTTGTGAGGTCCAGCGCAAGCTAGTACCTTATCTAATTGCCTAATGCACCACGGTAGCTCCCAAGCTACAGTGGTGCTCAAAATCTGCAATCATTTAGATTGCTGACAGCCGATGACTGCGCGAAGGCTCTCAGTTCTGCTGCTTAAATAGGCTCCAAAACCTAATTTGCATAATCCGAATGCAAAAAATTCTGACCTAAGCTAGCTCTGTGTTGAAGATAGGGCTTCTTAATAGAGAAATTATTCACAGTGAATTGAACATACATGTTTCCTTTTTATACATTCGTTCTCCAGCAGATATAAAAACTGGTACCCCATGGAGTTTTGACACTGTTTATTGTAAGATGGCTCAATGTCTGACCCTGCTACATCAGTTTGCGTACAATTCTATTTCACCCCACATCGTGCAGAGAATACACAAAACCTGCAAGTTTTGGGCACAGTCATGCGTAGACTATGCTGCTCCCCTGTCGGATAGCATGGACAATTTATAAAAACTTACAGATTTGCAAGTGCGACATTGCGAGTAGTGTTTTAAAACGGTGTCACAGGGAAAATTTCCCTCTTGAAATCTCCCCCCCCCCCCGGAAAAATTTTACTAGTGACTTCCTCCCCCTAACGAAAAATGAAGAATGAGAAATTTCCCTAACGCAGTGATTATTTTCATGAGTGTGTAAGGAAAATAAAAATTAGTTTTCTTGTGTGTACTGCGAACAGTGTCAAAACATCAGAATAGCTTTTGACCTAGTTGCCAGAAATTGTTGAGAATAGGCTCGTTGAAAAGAGCACACTGTAAAAAAAGTTTCCTAGCTGTTATCTATTTTTCGATGATCACTGTTGTCATTCAAGAAAAATAGGTAACAGTTATCACTTATCAGATATAAAAGATATCAGTTGCCATTATTTCGGGATTGATTGAAAATCTAGAAAATCAGATAACAGTTATCTAATATTGCTGGCTAACATCAATCTTTTTAATTTGGGCATTAGTACTTCAACGGCAATTGCTAACCTGTACTTATTAAACATTGTTGATAGTGGCAAAATTTTTTAGACTTAAAGTAAGTTAAATAGTTTAGATTGTAACCAATTTTAACAGTTTTCGGCGTTTTATGATGATAGCGGCAATAAGCAACATGGGTAGAGGAGAGGTTGTTTCAGTAGCTATAAAACTACGCTCAAAGTTGTATCTACACTCAATTTTAACGGATAGCAGGGGAATTGGATCCGGGTCTAGAGTTTCAGACACAGCCTGTAGCCGGAACTGGACTGCTTTCCCCAGACCCCAGGCCCGGATTCCGGGAAATACTTTAATGAATCTGCACTGGGTTTTGGTGTAAATTGCACTAGTGTTATCCGTTTTTGGTGCTACGACAGTAAAAGCATCAGGAGCAAAGCGATACTTTGCTTAACGTAATGACTCAATTTTTTTCCAATATTTGCTTTGGACGATGTCAGTAGAACTAAAGATGAGAGCCAAGTATGAAGGGGGATGGTAGAAGTTCAATGCTGGCTGGAAAAGCTAGTTCGCTTCTTGCCACTTAATAATACTGGTTTGATGCAAAGAATGAAAGAATTCCGCAATGTAATGTCGCATCCCGTAGAAGAGCCGTTTCACGCAGATGTTGTCGGGTAAAAGCTCAACATATATACCATGCATAGAAACTTCGTCTTGGCCGCCGTGTACAAGGTACAGTGCCTAAATTTTGCAAACAATACTCTTCAAATGTAGTGCTTTATTATACCGTGTAAACATACCATGCATAGAAACTTTGTTTCGTCCTGACCGCCGTATAGAAGGTACAGTACCTCAATTTGCAAAAATACTCCTCAAGTGTAGTCCTGTTATACCGAGTAAAAGAATCCTCAAAATTAGTGTCAATTTTTGCGGCATACGAGGAACGTGAAAGAATTGGACATTATTGGTACGCACTGCACACGGATGGACGATAAATTTGATGAACGGTGGTAAACCAAATGATTCCGGAGTTCCTCTACCTAATGCATCTAGTACTGTCTCAACTTGTGCGAAAAATGCATGATTTCGTTAATCTTTGCATTCGTAAAGCTAGATTATATTCAAGATGATACTGAATTTGTGAGTGTCAATTACACCCAATTTTTGACCCAAGAAACCCCTCCCGTTAAATATTAAAATGTATATATGCACATGTGGAATAGCTGGTTGACAGAATTGATTTTTCCATGATTTGATTTAATAAAACGACTCAGCTCATTATGAGCTTCAAAACGATATATAGATCTCAGTATAACTCCCAAAATTGAGCAAATGTAATGGAAAAGGCTAAAGGAAACTCGAAAACGACAAAAAAGCTCGGTTTGTCATATTTGCGATCCTCAATCGAATTGTTTGATGCCTTTATTATGAGTGATGTGTCTGTGAAAGCCTAATGTAGCTTATGAAACGTCCAAGCACTGTATGAAAAATATTTGTCTTTCAACTACCAGAGTTGCCAGTCAGTCCAAAATATTCAGAAACTCACAATTAGGGACATAGGTTCTAGTATAGGTAGGAAAATAATGCTAGAAGCAGCATTTTCATCCACTCAAATGACGCAAAATGGAATAGAACATCAGCAGAATCCGGATTAATAAAGGTTAAGTAGGCTACCAACTAATAATGGAGGGGTCGGTACCCTTCCCGGGTCAGTAATAGGCCCTAGCATCGCTCTTGTTGTGTAATGGAGGAGTCGGTACTCTTCCCAGGCCACGAATAAGGCCTCTCATTGTCAAGAAGTCCGTTAAGATCCACTTAAAACAACTAAAATTATCAAGAAAAACGAATACAAAGAAAGAGATTGTCAAATAATCGGTAATTCAACAAGAGATTCCGAGTTAAAAAACGTTTTATACTGTCAATAAGGGCAAAATATTGGAAGATGGGTTAATAAAAAGTCACAATTCGTTCGTTAGTAGCATAGGATAACTTTATTTAGCATTGGTAGGTGTTAGTTAGGCATAATCGGCACTAATTAGGTAATAATTAGTTAATTTGTGAAAGTTTTAGCAAAAATTTAAGTTAGGCTTATCTGAAAGGCAATTCTTTTCTGATTCCGAAAATCCAAACCCGGTCTTTTAACTCCCAATATTGCGAAAGTTATAAGCAAAGGAAATTTTGATTAGTTACATTTTAATTTCGTAATATTGGCCTTAAGGTGGTGATTCCTTTTGGAGACATCAACTTTGAACCCTTATTACTCATTCATTTGTCGGAGTTAAGAAGACATTTTTATATCAAAATGTAGGTTAACATTTGCTCTTTCTAATGAATACAACGAAACTAACTTTAGTTCTCTGAAATTATTGTACTGCATTTTCGAAGTAATTTAATTTTCCAGATTTTTTGCAGACTAAAGTAAATTTTTTCATGAGGCATCGGCCACATCATTCGATTCCACTATCAAATACCTGGGGACCCTTTTTTAATTATTATGAAACCGCTTTTTGTTATAAAGAAATTAGCTAAAATGTTAGCGCAACCTGGATTTTGACTACTTTTCCCAACTTTGGTAAGCGACCACTTTAGCTAGAAAGCATCAATGGGGGCAACTAAAAAAGGGTCCCTGGGTATTTTTGTGTAAAACACGTCTAGTAAGTGGCACCTCTCTAGCTTGCATAGTAAGTGCTCCACAATCGCTGGAAAAAATTTGGTCATGTTTTTGCAAAAACCACATTTTTTATGATAGCAGCGTACGGGATAGCATTTAGAAGATTACAATGCCACGAATAATTGACCTCGACGAGACCTTCAAATTGACAGCCTTAGTTTAATTTTACAGCTTGCGTAGCTCAAGAAATGGAGGATTATTTGATTTCTGCAAAAATGACAAGTTTTCAACCCCAAAATAAGAAAATCAGCTATATCTCATTATAGAGAAAAGCTAGAAAGGTGCGTCAAAAAGCAAAAATGTAGAGCTCAACAAGATCTTTCGAATGAATATAATCATAGCTGTGCAGCAACTGTCTAACTGTCAAAAATCGGCAAAAACGACCCTAAACAGAGACGTCGAATTTTTGAAGCGGGATTGCGCGGAGGGTGTTAGAATGCTAAAAGAACTTATTTTGGTAAGTTTCATCAAATTTCATCTTGATTTGAATCGTCAACCAACTATATGTGCCCAAAAGGAATCACCACCTTAAGTGACCTTTATAACAAGGCGTAACCGTTGCGTGAGGTTACGCCCATTCATGTTCCCATTCATTGAGCCCCTGTTGGCTCTCTCCCAGCAGAGATTTGCCTCGCAGAGAAGGACTTAGCACACACCTTTTAGTATAGTAATACGTTCGGAGGGGGCTTAACTCCCTCCCAAATAAATAAAAGAAAAACGAAATCAGTTTATCTTAGGTAATTAAGTACGTAGAATAATAATATCTAGTTTTTAACTCATGTAAAATTACGTAATTCTTAGTATGCACATTTTTTAGGCAACAATTGCCCTCCTAACTAATTTGTAGGGAGCAGAGAGTTCTAATGAGGGAGAGCAATTGTTGCCAGGATTAACGAGCGGCTTCCCTTGTCTACGGCCGAAAGGTCACGCCCAAGAGGAAAAGAAAGGGGCTTGGAGACAAGGGAGCCGACAAAAATAATAAAATTAAATTTATTAAATAAATTGGTTGAATTAGCAGTTAATATTTAGTTTTTTCTAATGGGCCCCGAGAGGCCGTTAGTTTGTACTATTTCGTTTTTTTATTTCATGAAAATTAAATTTTAAGTCGAGAATTTCCCCTTTGGTTACCTTTTTCGTGTTAACCAAAAAGTCTGCAAAGTTTCCCCAAGATTCAGCTTGGGAAATTCATCAAAAAGGGGTCAGTTGGAGGGTCATAATTTCTATCCCTCGTTAATCTCCCCTCCAACGGACCAGTCGCCTCGCCAGCGCACGTCTGGCACACAGGTTAAGATAGGGAGCTTCCAGAAATTTCTGGAAGCTCAACCAAAATCAAAGGAAATCCGACAGAAAAAGCAAACACCAGTGAGCTGTCTGAGCTGTCAGACTCCTGTCAGCTCACTGGAAAATTTCAAATTTTCATCAGTGTTCGTCTGTGTCTCGTCCGAGAGCGGTCGGTTTTTCCCCCTCATATCAGTGCGCCTTCCCGTTGTGCCAGCGTTTTGGCCGGGAATAAAAGGCGTACTTTCCCTTGCTAGGACGCGAGTTAGGGACCTCCTCTGACCCACACTGGTCAGAGGAGAAGATCTAAGCCAACACGACGAACACCGCACATTGAGGGCCAAATGAGCGCACTATGCTCGGCCAGATTCACACAATTGGGAACGCACCTTTAAGGATTTTTTAGGAGGCCTTTGGCCTATTTTTTCATTTTTTCTCGGCCTTCGGGCCTTTAATTTGTCTACAAAATATCACCAAGCCACGGCCTAATTGGCCTTTTAATTTTTAGCAGGGGCTTTATGCCCAAACCTTTTCCTTTTTCTATTTTTCGGGGTTTTGTAGAAGAATTGGGATTCTGAGTGGGGACCCACCCCTGAGCTGAGGTAGGAGGTCCCTTGGTCACGACCTCATGTTAGAACTGAGCTAGAATCAGGGATTAATTCTCCCTACAGCCGGCAATTAGGAATTGCCGGCCGTAATTGTAAACGATAGGCGCTACTGAAGTCAAGAAACATCGTCTGTAATTGTGAATTGTAATTGGGTATTGTCATTCTGCGTAGGTCGGCAACTAAAAGTAATGGGAACTAACAATCTGAATCGTTTTTAACTATCAATTATCAGGTTGTTTTAAAGGGGAATGGCCGACTTCCCAGTATTAACTTAATTAATTTAAAGCTGTCCTTAGCGGAAACGTGTTCATGATCTGTTTCTTAGTAATAATTGCCTAATTACTCGTTCGGCTTTCCTTAAACTGGCCAAAGTTTCAAAATTCCAATAAAAATCTTTCTCTTATCAAAGTCCATAAAGTTACAAACTTTAAAATAAAATACTGGAAGGTGCCAATCAAACTTACCTTGGAATTAGAGAAAAAATGTGGATACGATAAGTAGGTAGGTCCTGTTAAGGAGTAGTTAGGCCTTATTATGCTCGTATGATCGTATGTGTAAATATTGTCGTAAATTGTAATTGTGTGAATGAGATCCCCAAATTTACGTAAGCAGCTCCTTGGGTAAACCCCTCATGGTTTGTGAGGTTCCAAGAGAAGCTCTATTCCTAGAAGTGTGATTTGAGGACCGAAATTGAGTAATTGTGAGTGTGAATGAGGGCATACCATGTAAACCCCCTTTGTCTGATAAGGGTCTTGGGACTGCCAGAATGAATGCGAAATATTCAGATACCAGGCAGGAATTGGGCCAAATTGAGTAGCAATTTGGCCCCTAACCGCGAATAATTAGTTTAAAACTTGACTGTTAGTTTGAAGCGAACATGCTGCTTCTGGAGTGAATGTTGGGTGAATTCGGCGAGGAAATCGTGGGATGTTCCGTAGTTTGAAACAGGTCTGCAACCTAGGGTCACGGGGACCCCGAATTAGGACTGCAGAGCTGTTGGGTTTCCGGTCATCCGTGTAGGTAGCCCTGCGATTAGGGGGCGAATGAGCCGCATTCATGAAATCCAGAATTAGCTAAACCAGAGTCATAACAGGAATAATGCACAAATTGGCAGGAAGTCCGCCACAACTTAGTATTTTACAGTAGACGTCCGAGTAGCGGACTAATAAATCACCTAGTTTTAGTTCAGCAAATAATGTTGGTTTTGTTGTGTTGGTAACCTGTTAGGCAGATAGTGTCTGGTCAGTATAGTTAGCTTCAGTTAGGGATAAGCATGTTATTCGCCTCACTTAACCCTTTCCCGCATAACGTTACAAATCTGTAACAAGGGTAAAAATGGACGGGTTGTGCTCAGTGCAAAAAATGTTAGTCCGGTCAATGCCAGATCTCCGGTGCCTTTTTATCCAACGCACGTCCGCAACATCCTGAAAGAATATCTCTAAACTATTTTCTGTCCTTTTGTCTCTGCAGCCTTAAGATAGATGCGAAAGTTTGACCAAAACTGTACCATGTTTGGGTATTTAATTGGGAGCTTTCTGGAGCTGGCTTCAAAATACTTGCAGAAATGACACTCGATCCAAGTTATAGAGGCTGTCTCGTAGATTAATTTGGGCTAAGTCTCATTTTGCTGCTACAGAAATCGCAACAGCTGCAACCAGTTTTGTCCATTATCAGAAGTGACAGTTTGGGGGAAATTTCAACTTTGCTCGACTTTGATGGCTTCTAACTTTTTCGAGGTGCATGGGGGACCCTTCAAACCTCAATTATAAAATGTAGAGGAATTAATTCTCTATCGATTGGTGGCAGTCTCATCTCTCTAGGTGCTCCCAGTAAAAAACGGCAGCCAAAATTGTGAAATCGGTCATTTGGCACCGCTGAATTTGCGAACCCTCATGCGGGAAAGGGTTAAAACGGTTATTGGTTTCAAAATACAAAAGAATGAACCAAATTAAAAGAAAAGAAATAAACCCGCGCTGAGGTTTGAACTCAGAAACTTCGGTGAGCTAGGCCGATGCTCATCCATTGAGCCACAACGGGTTATGATTCGAACTAGACTAAGCTAGCTTATGTTCCGTAGCAATTTGGCAACCCAGCTCATGTGCGTTGAACTAATGCACTATATGTGCAAACTACACCTATGTGGACACAAACTTTGATTATGATTTTCTCATTAACAGCTGAACAGTGTAAAGAATTTGTTGTTTGCCAATAAACGATAAATTTAAATTAAAAGAAGAGTTGCTAGATTCGTGAGTGTGCGCAAGTCAAATCTCATCCCTAAACTCGCTTACTCCCTAAACGACTACAGCAGGCGCCGGCAATCTAATAAGTACCGTGAGTTTACTTTTGTAAAATTTACGAAAACGATACAAAACCTCAAAATGTACACAACAAGTTGAAACAAAGTACTTTTTCACAAAAAAGAGGAGGTGATACAAAGTAATAGTACCAAAACATAAACTAACAAACCCAAAATGACGAATATCAATCCAAATTGGGGCCCCAAAACCAATAACAACTTCCCCCAAGGAGTACACAGAGAGAGGGCAATGGCGGACACCCAACCTTCCAGTAGAGAAGAAACTGTGAGAATGAATTTGCGCCCAATTTCAATGGCGGACCAATTTTAGCTAAGGAACCGAGGTTCCTACAGGAGAGTACAATTTTGCATTTATCGTTCATAAAGGTAGTACTGCATTTTAGGTAATTTTAAGTGAAAGTCAAAGAGAATATCAGAAAATAGTTCACAGATTACCCCCTCTTTTGAAACGCGCGCCCTCGCCGCGGCCTCCAGGCAAAATTAGTAGCCATTAAAAATGAGGGTTAGCCTACGTAACTTAGGTACTAGTAAAGATAAAACGTCGTTTTAGAAAGCAAAAGAATTAAAACTGTATCTCACTCGAGCCCCTGGCTTTGCCAAATTTTAGGGGTCTGTTTTCGAGACACGGGTAAAGCTACTTCGGCACGTGCCGGACAACACACAAACATTGATAGAGTACATAGACTCAACACAAAAACATAGAACCCTTCAGCCGCGACGGGAGCGCAGGGGCCAATTTCATAAAACTTTGCAAGTTGCGGATTCCGCAACTCGCAGCTGCAAGTTGCGGATTTTCAAGTTGCAAGTGTTTCATAAAGTGTCAAGTGCGGAATCCGCACTTGCACTTGAATTGCGAGTCAAGTGGGCTGCAAGTTGCAAGTTCGCTTGAACACTAGCACCTAGTAAGTGTTCCATAAAACTCGCTGGAACAGTCACTTGCAACTTGCAAGTGCTAGTAAAATCGTCTAGTAGATTTCAACTAGACGATTTTTGAAAAAATGGAATATCTTTAGCTAAATTTAGCTATTAACTGCTTTGACATCTTTTGCATACTTCGTGAAAATTTCAATAAATTTGAAGGTACTATGAAAAAGTTATGATTTTTGAAATAATGATAGTAAATTTTGCTTCTACTCGCACTTGCAACGCAAGTGCTCGCACTTGCGTTGCAAGTTCGTCAAGTCCCGCAACTTGCTTAGCTAATTTCCGCAAGTTGGCTGAAAAGTTTTATGAAACACTTGCAATCCGCACTTGCGTTTTAAGTGCGAGTACTCGCAAACTCGCACTTGCAAATCCGCAAATCTTTATGAAATTGGCCCCAGGTCTCAAAAGGGAGAGTAACCCGAAAAATTTTTAACAGAACAAAGGGGAAACTCTTTTCAAAAACATCATAGTACAGTAGCAGAAATTCAAACTAGACATTGTAGTAACTAAACAACTATGCAGTAGAAAATATACTATAAAGAACTAAACAAAGAAATAAAATTTTAAACCCAACTGTATATGAAGAATATAGTGTATATAGATGCTCCGGGAGAGGCTACTCCAACGGAAATTTATAGAAATTTATGAGGAATTGCGCGAAAAGAGCGAAAACATACGCGGACACATTCCAGGGAAGCCTCCCCCGGAGTAAACATATTATGCGCGAATCTGATTAAATGCCAATATAAAGCTGCATAAAATAAAGCACACATATAACAATTTAGCTGCACCGACAAAAATGGCAAAAGATAGGGCATAGATGGCAGTAACAAAATTATACGAAGTAAACCCGCGGTACAATAAACAGTAGTAGAAACAAAAACAAAAATAGTTAGAAACGGGATAATATACGACATATATAGGACGGACCAGCCGAACTAGGGAGCACCCTTTTGAAAGAATCTCGAAGGAAAGAGAAGTAGAAAGTTTTTAAAGATCAATCAAAGTTTAAAAGGTGATAATCAAGTAAGAAACCCCATAAAGTATAAACCCGAATCAGTTTCCCCCCCAACCGGTTAAAGCTATCAGACAAAATAAAGCAGAAAAATGGAATGAAAGCAACCACAATACAAGTTAGAAAAGATGGGAAAGGGGGAGGGGGAGCGAGCGAGTAGGGGGGAACCGGAATGCACAACAATCACAAATACAGACTGACATAATAAAAGTTCGAAGATAATAGGCCAGGGAGGCCGCCAAGAACCATGCCGTTGGGGGGAGACCCCACAGCCACCATCGGACCGACCTCCGGAAGGGGAGCGGACGTCACACGGCGCAAGGCGCTCCAGCCCCAAGACCAATCACCGGCCAGAGAGACTAACCTTTCCTACAATCACCAGTTACCGGGCCAACCCGTACCTCCGGGCCCTTTTCCAACCACGGAATCCTCCGGGTACTACACAAGCATAAGGACATAAAAATTTACAGCATCTACAGTATCAGAAAGGGGAACTCGCCGCAAAATAGGGACTGGGGGGAGGGAAGGGGATGTATGTTACAGTGAACAACAAACAAACAAAAAATGAGAAAATACGGCATAATATATGGGATTAACATACGGCACAAGGGCCTACAGTAGACAACATAGCATAATATAAGGCACAAAGGCCACAAGTCACAAGTATAAGGCACAGAGGCCTATACAGTACAACATAAGGGCCCGATTAATTTAGGGATGAGAGAGCGCGAGCCTACGGCTACTGCAGCCTGGAGAGTATCCAGACAACCAGCGACCGTAGACTGCGCCAAAATCAAAGAAAGCTAAAAAGATAAACTACGGAATCTAAGATGCCGGTCCGTGGTTGACCGCCCACCCTTGCCCGGCCATAAGCCAGACACAGGCGACGAGCAACCACGGACCCGCCGAGATACGGGACGGTAGAACAACCCCAGTACTATTGCAGATTTAAAATGAAAAAGTTAAAGGGTAAAATTTTGATAAAATAGAATAAGTAATCATATACGAGATAAAAATAAAATATGTGTAAGAATTCACAGAATTTAAGTCGCTTTGAAAAGAATTCCACTTTTATTGAAACGTTGAAAACATGAAAATTCAAGTAAGAGAATACTTCTATGAAAGGCAAGCAAATCGTATTCGAAAAGAAATAATCAAATTTGTTTCAGAAGAATAAATGTTAGACCACATATAAGAAACAGAGAACAAATCCCCCCGAAACAAAAATTAATACATAACAACAATACCCCCCCTAATACGGGCCATGCAAATATCCCACCCCGCCACATACACAGAAAGCAATTACACGGGTGCAGGGTACCTAACAGCCTCCCGGAGGTTTTGCTCAGCCTCGCGGACCGCCAGCTCATGGGGAAGCTGTGGGAAAAGCTCCCGCCGGACGATCATGCAGATTTTACCCATCCAATTCTGCCCTTTAGGGTTGTCAGCAGTAAGGACTTCACGGCGGCGGGCCGGTGGCATAGCCTGAAGCTCCAAGGCATCGTAGCCACAACTCCAGTAGGAGTCACCAGGCACCGCTTCGACCAGGTAGGCCACGCCGGTGTCATGCAGCCAACGGCGAAACTGAGGGCAAGAGGCCGCCTTGGCCCGGATGACATCAAGCATTATGAGTGCTCGGATCAAGGAACCCGGACCCGTCTTCGCGTGCCACATTTGACGGAAAGCGGATTCTCTCGGAATCCATTTGGCCATAAATTCCTCAGCCAAATATTTGGCTTGGAAGGGGCACTCCATGGAGGCCACGACCCGGGCCGGTTCCTTAAGGCCAAAGAAGTCCTCGAACTTGCGCCAATGGTACAACTGTTCAGAGGTACCAAATTCGTCCTCCCCCCACTGGATGTAGACCAGATCCTGTGAATTTGAAAGAGGATCAGGTTGGACGATCCACATATTGGAAGCAATAGCTGCAGGGCCTTTGAACCAGATGACCTGGCGATTCATCGCAGCTTTATGAGCCTGATTATGCGAGTGGGCCCAAACTTTGTTGACCGTGTCCTCCGCCAGAGTAGCAAGGTCTTTAGTGATCTTGAAGATAAATTTGACATATTTAGAAGGCGGACCGCGAGCCGTGAGATACGTAGGATAGATGTTGATGAACGGAAAGGTTTTAGCCGCAGCAGACGCAGTGGCGGCCCACAGATTGCCAGCCTGCCCTACCAGTCGGAAAGAGTCAAATTCTAACACACCCCGACGGTAGATCGGAGGAAAGTCCAGGTGAACTGTCCAACGATAGCGGTCCAAAGTTGGATAGGGAGAGCCATCTGAAGTGACGAACTTGTGTTTCGTAGGGGTGCAATGCACCTCAGCCCCTGGAAAGAGATTTTTGATGCACTGCAAAAAGTTGTCGTAGACATTATCCGTCACCGCAAAAGGCATGTCATTGCGACGAAAAACGTCGTCCCAGGAGTTATAGATGGCAATAAAATATGGGTTCAAGGAGGACCCATCGATCTTGGACTGGAGGTCCGGGAGGTGAGCTATCTGCCAGTAAGGTTCCGAGTAAATCCGAAAGGGAACCATATTCGGGTAATGGTGGATCAGATAATGAACACCTGGCCAAAAGGCTTCGTCAACCTTTTGAGGCCCCGTGTAAGGCTGGGTGCCACACGGCAACTGCTTATCCGAATCCGCAAAGTTGGCAGGGCATTCATTGAACTTTTCCAACCCCGGAGGAATTTTAGCCAAGCCACGTTCGCGAATAATTTTGGTAGCCTTGTACGGACCTGCCAAAGGTTGAACAATGTACTGTGGTCGCTGATCGACTATAATTGTAGGAACTGCCTCAGATGAAAGAGAGCCCGCCACCAAGCCTGTCAAATCCAAAACTAATTTAGGTGGAAACAAAAAACTGAGACTCAGGCCAAACAACTTGTCTGTCCACCGGAAGACCTGCAAACGGCGAAACCGCATATGGAGAAACCTGAAGAGGCGGAGGCTGTGGAGGCGGTACATGCAGCTGAACCACCGGCTCCTCCTGCATAGGAACATCCAAAACCGCAGGAATATCTGGGCGGTGGGATGGCCCAGGTTGATCCGAGACACCCACGACTTGCACTACTGGAGCAGACGGGAGCTCGGAACCGGGGGTACAAAGAGGACAGGCCTCCGGCCGACGTATCCAGTAAGGGGTTAACCGGGGGTTCCGGATAAAAGATTTTGAATAAATTTGGCATATGAGCAGTATCAATTTGAAGAACAGCATGAATAAAAGCCAAAGGTTTCCAGGGTGGGGGAATACCCAATTTGTGAAAAATCGGAAGTTGGGACAACCCATACTGTTCCAAAGCAAAAAGTTGTTGCGGCGTGCCAATATTAGGCAAAAGCTGAAAAAATGAATCTTGAGCAAGACGACGGAGAACGTCATCAAGCCCAGAGACTGAAATAGAAACGTCTAAAGCCGGAGAAAGGCCAATTGGAGCGGACCGTTGGGGCGTAGAAAAACGTAAAGGTAGAAGGGGAGTGGAGACGGGCGGAAGGGGGGAGTCAACCCCTCCTGTCGGAGACGGAGAACCGGAGCCTGAGCTGTAGACTCGGAAAGCACTGGGGGCTGAATCACCGGGGCCATCCGCACCGAAGTCTGCGGAACAGGAGCTGACGGCGGTGGAAGCTTCGCTCGAACCGGAGTAGAGCCCGGAAGAGAAGTCGTCAAAGGCGGCGCAGAAGTTGGAAACAAGCTAGATGTCGTGACCCCAGGAGTACCGGGACTACGATCAATGACATAACCAAGACCTGGATAAAAGTTAAAATCCCGAGTAGCCGATTCCGACTGTGCAGAGGTATGTGGTGGACAATGAGTAAGCGACTCCTGGCTGCTGGACGCACTTAGGCCTGAAGTCGATGGAACAGGCTGCGCAACAGAAACCTCCCCTGTGGAAGTCTGGACCACAGTTTTGCGAAGTTTAGTGGTCTTCACCGGAATAGAGATAGAGGCCGGCGGTAGCAAGCTTGGAGCAGGCTGCTCCGGGAGCGGCGAAGCAGCAGTAGGGGCCGAAGCAACAGAAGCAGCGGCAACAGCCGAAGCAACAGAAGCAGCGGCAACAGCCGAAGCAACAGAAGCAGCGGCCGAGGCAGCAGTCCGGGCGGCCACTTGCTGATAATATTTACGTGAAGCATCCGCGGCCTCCTGGAGAGTCGGTTTTCTAGGCATGTCTGCATACATACCCAGTAGGTCATCCATGTGTAGGGTGAGACCGGAGTGTGTAGGAACGGAGCGATTCCTGGAGTGAGGAGACCGTCCAGAACCAACCGCACCCGCACCCGACCGTGGAGGTGACCTAGAGCGAGCACGCGGACGTTCGTACGTAGGTCATCCATGTGTAGGGTGAGACTGGAGTGTGTAGGAACGGAGCGATTCCTGGAGTGAGGAGACCGCCCAGAACCGACCGCACCCGCACCCGACCGTGGAGGTGACCTAGAGCGAGCACGCGGACGTTCGTCAACTAACAAACGCCCAACAGACGTGTCCATGGACAAAGGTGGAGAATGAGGAGGAGTTCCCGGAGGAGAAGTCGGAAAACTTGCCAAATTCAGTTGACTTGGCTGATAATCTACTGGTAATTCCTCCGGGTCTAAGCTCCTCGACCGCCCGGAAATCCTGCTCCTCCTGCAGTGCCTCCTTGGCACGCTTCGCAGCACCCGGAACTTTTTCCGCCTTAGAGCCTACCACAGACGAATTTACCCGTAGGGGCGCAGAGACAAAAATTTCTAAATCCCTGACTTCAACCCCAGGAATCCGAGGGTTCTGTGCAGTAGGGACCGTAAGGTCCGGGCGAAGGTGTGCCGAGATTTTGTCACCTTTACTTCTACCCTTATTAGGCTCGTACTTGAGAAAAATCATCTGAGTAGAGTCAAAGGGAGGGTCCGTAACTGGAACAGGTTTTGGGTCAACAGATAAACTAGACAATTCGCGTAGCGTTTTGACCAACCCCTTTTGCCCATAAACTCGACTTTTTCTGAGCACTAGAAAATCCTGTTCCAAAAGAGGAGAATAAAGGCTCAGCATATGAACAGACATGTACGTATCCCGAATCTGGACCAGCCCGTATTCGAGAACAGCTTCTTCCTGTAGAGGAGTGACAGAATTATCAGAAAGATACGCTCGGCGAATTTTGTCCGGAGGATACTGCAAAAGAGTCTCCTGAAACCACTTGAAAGGCCGGTCCATCCGTGTGCCGGGAGACGGCGGCTTCGTCGGATAATAGGAGATACCCTTTTCAGGATCACCCTTAGTATTCCAAATGTGAGGGCCTTTTCGATGAGAAGGATTTCGCTGGCGAAGACCTGAAGATAGAGGGCGTTCCGCGATATAGTCGGCAAGGTGAGTCAAATCGACGATGGAATTCCTGGCATCAATACCTAGGGTCGTGTAGAGAATCCGAACCGTATCCACGGCACCCACTGCAAAAATTGGGAAAGGCGTGTTATACAGAATGGGCTGTAGTCCATATCTGATGAGAGACCAAGAAGGTGTATCCATATAAATTCGAGGAATCAGAAACATAAAAACCTTAAAATTTGGATCATGCGTACAATGACGAGGAGCATAGAAACAGAGTGGATCAATTTCAGTGAAAAATTTAAGCGGATGTTCCGGGACTGCAATCAACAAGATGGAAAGAGCTGGTCCAGTGGACGAATCTGGAAAAGAGCCTTGATGCTTCACATACGAAAGAGTCAAAAAACGAGCGCTATCTGCTTTTTCATAGATCTTCTGAACTTTTGCATAGAGCTGTTGGAGACTGGTAACTATAGTAATGGTATCACGAGAATCTCGAGGCTTTAGGCTACTCGGCTCCCTTGCCCATTTCTGCACAGATTCCTCCCAATTTCGGAGTTCCTGGGGTTCAATGAAGGCCGGAATTGTCACAGGGTGAATCGTCCTATGCCTTAGAATTTCCTCCAGATCATCCCTTGTGAGAGGAGGATTCGTGTTAGTCTTGGGCTCATTAGAGGACCTGGCTGCTGCCTCTGCTGCACGACGCAGGACAGAATCCGCCACTGAACCAGACGAAGAACCATTACCCGCACAACGGCACAGACGCTGGGTCTTCGACAGGTTAGGGAGAAACGCCTGCGCCAGATTGAGAGTAGCATCACTGGCAGCACGGCCCCACGTAGAGCACTCCGGAGAAGTCGAGGCTGACGGCTTAGCCCCATCTGGTTCGGTTTCGAGAAAAATTTCGACTGTGGAGGGCTGATCGTCCTCCTCCTGAGCCACTTCGGCCTGCTGAGCGTTACCTCCGGGAGTACTAGGCTCCTCCGACTGATCTGATTCCCGCTGCATTTTTCATAAAACTTTTAAGACTTTCAAAGCAAACCAGAAAATTATCAAAAGTTTGGTGCGAAAAGAAAAAGAGAAAAAATAAAAATTACATATAAGCCCACAATACAACTACAACTAAACTAAACTACAACTACAACTAAACTACAGACACAAAACAAATACCACAGAGTTCACTGGTGGAATGACATGGGCCCGTAAGGAACACAACCAAATTTTACCTAAACACAAAACAAAAATTCGTTAATAACATGTATACATGCATGAAGCAAGTTTGGTAACATTTATAAGAAAAATAAAAATCAATTTAAAAGACAAAGTTTTAACGTCCAGTGTTCCTCCGATACTGGCTCACCAGGACCGAGGGCGCAAGCACTGGTGGAGAGAATCCCACCACCAATAAGAAGTTTCTTTCCCGAAGGCTGGATGAAGTGGGCGCGGATTTCCTGGTACTCCAAATCTTGTGTTAGTAGTGACTCCTGAACCATGATACATCATGGTGAATTCTCCACGGTGAAAGACACGCGGAGCCCGTTGACCACAAGTTGGGCAATTACCTATTCGAGCAAATTCGGGAGAAATAGGCCTGGAAATATACCCCTGTGGGGTTTGATGCAAGGCGATTATATTTGGCACTCCGGGAGGTGGCCGTGTGGGCGGCGGTCGTGGCATAACGGGACGAGACACCAAGTAAGGGTGCACGCGCCCAACAGGCAATGGATACCTGACCACAATATGGACCGGGGTCCCTTGAGGAGGCGCACCCGGACGGACCACCCGTGGAGCAAAGGGCGGAGAACAATTTTGCATGAAATGTCTTGGAGGGGTAAAATCCCCGACTGGTTGTCTAAGTCGAATCGGGATAGGGTAGGAATGTTCCTGGAAGAAGTTGGGGCGGACATGTGGTGCCCTCTGGAGAATTGGCAAATTTGGCCAGGAGGAAGACGCCGAAATTGTGGTAGTGACCACCGGAACAAAATTTCTTTCTACTGGAAGAGCAGGCGGCGAATTTTGATTTACAACTTCTATGGAAGAGTCATGGTCCGAGACCACCTCGATAGCTCGAGAAACGGATGGTGACCATACCTGAACGGGAGGTCAAATTTCACTGACCCTTGTGGAAGCAAATTTGGGTACCCCTTGTGAGAGCGATTTTTCTTAGGGGTACTTTTGAAAGCAATTTTTAAGCTATTTTTGCCTATTTTTAGCAAAAAACAATACTTTTTAAGCTGAAACACGTTTTTCGGACGTTTTTTTAGCTAAAACCAGTAATTCTAAGTGAAAAATTCCGGCGAAGCCGGCAAATTTTTGGAAATTTTAGTCGTAAAACCTATTTTTTGGGCAATTTTCTTACCCCTTGTGGCCAATTTTCTTACCCCTTGTGGGAGCAATTTCGCGACCCCTTGTGGGCGATTTCACCGAGGGGGGGGGAATTACCCCCCCCCTTGTCCACCTGTGATGGTGACTGATCTGACATTTGAAATGACCACTCGAAAACGTACAGACCGACGGCACTGCTGGGCGCACCAGAGGAACACTGGAAGGCAATTTGGATTATCTAAACAAAATATAAATTCCATAGAATTTCATGGAATCTTAAAAACATGTTAAATCAAATAAATTTTTTAAAATAAGCCCCGGATCATGCGAAATAACCAAATAATACAATTTAGTTAATATAAAAACGCAATTAAAAACATCAATACGTACGTACACACATAACAGAAAATCTACAAAACCATGATTGTTTTACCCTCTTAGGGGATAGGATTTTGAGGACGAAGGCATCTATCAACAGGGTCCCAACGCCAAAACGAAACATCCGAAACTATGGCTTCAGCCAAAATTCGAGAATTTTCAGATAAACTATTATATGGCGACCCAGTAAAAGTTTCATCCAGAAAACCAGGGGGGTAGACATAAAAATATCCCCTCTTTCATACGAACGTGCTGCCGGCCGCCCACACTGAGAACAAATACCCGGGCGAGCGTAACGTGGAGAATTTGCTACCAACCAGTGGCCCCACGGTAATTGAAACAGAGTAACAGTGCAAGCATTTGCCGAGCCTCCCGGTGGTAACAGTGCAGGAAAACGAACAGTGTCGGGGGCAGGGGGTGCACTGGCCGGGGGAACAAGCGGAGGAGGAGCGAGGGGACCAGAAACCGAGGGAACATACGTTTGAACTTCTCTTGAAAGTAAAAAGTTATGAAAATTTGGTGGTAAATAATAACGCGTAGGAGACCTCCCAGCCCCGGCGGGGTAGCGAGGTTGCACATGCCCATCTATAGAAGAAGTGTGCCAAGTAGAATTTGGAGAGGACAGCATGGTTAGAATTGAATCATAGTAATAATTTACAGTTCGGGGAGGAGAGGCAGATCCAGAGGAGGGAGTATAAGTCCAGGTAGACATAGGAGGTCGTGTCACAAGAAAAGAGGTAGAATTTGGTAAATTTTGAGTCGTCGTTGTGGGTAGACTTTGCAAGGACCCATACGAGGGAGGAGGCGTCACTGAAGGAGAGGGGGTCGACCCATGCCCGGTAATACTGAACGGAGGATCAAATATTGAATAAACTCCCAATTCGGGTTCCGAATGATGCATCGACTGGTATTCTGACGTGACTGGGTATCCGGAATAATTAGGAAATTCAACGTTTGACACAAATCTAGGAAAACTTGAATTTGGTGAAAGCAACTCTGAACGAATGGGAAATCTCATCGGAGGGAACCCCGGACGCGGAGGAGTATACCCTACCATATTTCGACGAGCAGCTACCAGCTGTTCTGAATACACCAAACGATCAGACATTGTACATAAACACCTTAGAAATACAAATATATATAACCCACCGAACAACCTTAAGATCCGCTTGAAGGGGAATTTCCAGACGCACGTAACCTTTCTAGAATAAAAATATATAATAAATATGACAAAAACAACATATAACAAGACGTGCAAAACACAAACCATCCTACTACCTAACAAGAATCTTCCTCCGGAGTAGGGTTATATAGTAAAGGCCCAGGAGGTGGTGAGGCAGGAGAAGTTGGAGACGACATAGCATCCGTAAATTTTTGGAGCAAAACTGAAGGAGATACTCTCTGTAAAATAACTTCGTGTTCGTTTTTTACCAATAAAGGAGCCGAAGGACATGACATATACAAAGTAGGAGCACCTTTTTCATGTAAATACGAGGGAGGCTGAAAATAAGCCGGGAACACGAAATATCCGAATTGAGCGGCTAATTCAATAAATTTCTTACAGGAAGGCAAATCTAATTCCGAGGGATCAAAAATCATAGCCGCAATATGTTTATAGCGCAAATCTGCAGGGGTGACCCACCCCCCACGGTAAGGTACCGCTGGACCTAGTTCCAATTCCTGATTCAACACCGGAGGAAGACGTTCTCCCGGAGCAATTTTGCCCCGGAGTGACACATACATTGGTTGACCAGCATTTGAGAAGTCGTATCAACACGGACGCGGGTCAAAACATACTCTCCGAGGAGTTGACATTATAACGTGCAATTGCTAAGATACGTATATAAAACCCAAGCTAAGGGAGAGAAAAATTTACGCTAACCTCAAAATTTTTCCGAATTTGCGGGAAAAGTAGATTCTAGCAGAGATTGAAAACCCGCAATAACGTGCACAAACCTGGAACACAAAACATAGAGGTAAATACAGAACATAAACTGTGAAACCAAAACTATACCTTTATACGTATACGTATTATTCCGTTGGCGGAGGATGTGGAAATTCCCCCCTAAGCGATCTACCAATATTATGATAGTGGCATTCAAGTATAAATTTCGGATCTACAAGTTGGAATCGCGCTTGGCGAACGTCAGTATAAGCAACCAATCCTGGAGGAGTAGTTAAACCCGGTTCAGCTAAAGTTATAGGGCGTGCCCCCAAGTCTAAAAGATGTTTAGGCGGATCAAAAGTGGCTGGAGTAGGATAACAATTAAATAAAGCCGCAACATTTTGCATGCGAGACGATTCTTTCGCATAATAAAAAGAAGAAGGCACGGGTTCAGGAGGAGAAGGATAATTTTTATCTTCAACCGCAAGACCGAAAAGTGATTTTGATTCTCGTACAGAGGGTGCCCCCCCGCAATTACTCTATACCCAGGTGTCGGTGGGAACGGCATAGTGTCCCACGTAGGATCAAATTGACTGGATTTTATGAGATGCCAGACGTCAGCTGGAATTTCGTACTCCGGTCCCTCCGACACGGGTGGTAAAGAGGTAAAGGTCACTCGGTTCGCTGGTTGTGCCTTTTTAGACTTACCAAATTTTGCTGTCCCGTATGGCATAATACTAAAATAAGAAAGGAATTAAAAAGTTTATTGAAAACCTACCAAAATGTTCTCCAGAAATCGGCCAAAGACACTGACTAGAGAGCGACAGAAGCAACACAAGCGCGTACTAGAACAACTAGACAATTACATAACATACACAATAGATTAGTAAAATACAAATAAGGAGGGTAAAAGGGAAATACGAAAGGTGTAAAAATAAAAGAAAATATTAAGTGAAGTAGATAAAACGTTAAGCAATAGTACTGAGGTTGACACTAGCTTTTTACGAAATCAAAAGGAATAGATTTATAAAGGATTTGATTCGTTTGAAATAAATGAAATTCTAAGAATTTAGAAAAATAAAATTCAAGGAGAAGGAAAATTAACCGGGCAAAAGATGGAATAAGTTATGAATAGAAAGGTTTTAAACGGTTTACATTGATCAATTCCGGGGTAGCATCCGAACGATGTGTAGACAAAATTTCAACATTAGTGGGAGAAACCACTTTTATGATACGGTAGGGACCTTGGAACATTGGGAGGTACTTTCGACTGGCTCCCCGAGGAATGTTCGCCTGAGAAACGTCTTTCCAAACCAACATATTTTCTTTGTACTCAACAACCTTGGTTTTGGCATCATAACTAGCTCGACGTTTTTCCAAAACCTCTCGAGTATATTCTTTAAGAATTTGACGAGAATATTGTAATTTTTCACGTAAATCTTCTACGTAAGAAGGGGTAAATTCTTTAGCAAATGGGTCCTTGCGACTGAGTAAATTTTGAGAAAATAACCTAGGATCTTGACCAAACAATAAATAATAGGGGGATTCTCCGGTAGAGGCATGGGGAGTAGAGCGGTAGGCGAACAAGACCCAGGGAATTAGCTCATCCCATTCCTTATTAAATCCTAGAATTGCTTTCCGTAGAAATCCCTTTAAGGTTCCATTCAATCGTTCACACGCCCCATTGGTTTGAGGGTGGTAAGCAGTAGTACGTACCTTTCTAGTCCCCAAACGTTTGCACAAAGATTCCATAAGGGCCGAGCAAAAAGGAGTGCCTTTATCCGTGAGAATTTCTCTAGGAGCTCCGTGAACCGCGATAATGTTTTCAGCAAAATTTTTAGCAATCGTTTGAGTTTGTTCGTTTGGCATAGGAAAAGCCCAACCCGAACGCGTCAAAAAATCAACCACAACCAATACCTTGGAATTTCCAGAGGAAGTGGGTGGGGCGTGCATGACATCCATGGAGAGCCTTTCAAAAGGGGCTTCTACGGGAGTGAAAAAACGCATCCAGGCCTGCTTTTTGCGAGGTCCGGGATTACATGCAGCACAAACTTGACATAAATCCAAATACCGATTTACATCCTGAGTTAAAGTTTCCCAAAAATATTTCCCGGAAATCATTCCCAGTGTACGGTCCCTCCCATTGTGACATCCCCCAAACAATGTATTGTGACATTCATCGAATACGTATTTACGACAATCCCGGGGGACTACTATCAACTTTAGGGGGTCGCGGCTTTTGAACTTAAGCCTCCGGTGTAAAATTTCATTTTCAATATAATAATCCGAAAAAGTTTTACGTACATCGTATGCCTCCACAGGGTCCTGCGGAAGAGTCTTGTCCTGTAGAAATTTCAACATATTTGCTGTGAAAGTATCCGACTGTAGAGCTTGCTTCCAAATTTCAATTCCGGCCTCGGATGCCAGCGGGTCCTCCGGGCCCTCATACTCGTCCTCCATGTTCGTGATTGCGAAAAGGAATTCTGGAATTTTAGGGTGGTCCGCAAAAGAACCAGGTATCTCAGGAGGATTTCGAGACAGTGCATCCGGAGCACCGTTTGTGACACCCGGGCGCTGAATTACCCGAAACCGAAAAGAACGTAGAAAGGCCCTCCACCGGGCTTTTCGACCAAGGGCAGTTTTTGGTACCACTTGGTCGCCCAGCATATATTCAAGTGCTTTATGATCAGTTATAACGTCGAATTCATATAAAATCAAATAATGTTGAAAATATGAAATTCCAAAGAAGATAGTCAGGGCTTCCAATTCAGTTACGTGGTAGTTCTTTTCTGCTGTTGTCAGCGCCCGGGCGGCATATGCAACCGGATGAAACTTACCTTGTTCGTCGGTTTGTTGGAGGACGGCTGCAATACCTAAAAAGCTGGCATCCGTGGCCAAGGTGAACCGTTTCGAAAAATCCGGATACACCAGTACAGGAGCCGTGATCAATTTTTCCTTTAGGGTTTCAAAAGCCGCTTGACAAGCACTAGACCAAATAAATTCTGCATCCTTTTTAAGTAAAGAGTTTAGGGGGTGAGCAATCTTAGAAAAATTAGGAACGAATCGCCTGTAATACCCCGCTAGACCCAGAAAACTTTGGACATCTTTCACAGTTTGTGGAACAGAAAAATCCTTGACAACGCGAATTTTCTCCGGATCCGTGGAGATGCCGGAGGCCGACAAAACATGACCCAAAAAGGGCATAGAGGATTTTGCAAATTCGCATTTCGACAATTTAAAAATGACGCGCTGTCTCGAACAACGTAGAAAAAATTCAAGAAGTTTGTCCAAATGATCAAATTCAGAGGCGCTAGATATCAAAATGTCATCAATGTGAACCCTTCCATTATGCGATCAATAATATGTTGGAACGTTGACGGAGCATTGCACAGTCCGAACGGCATAACCTTGAACTCATACAGCCCGGAGTGGGTAATAAAAGCTGTGTTTTCCCGGTCCGGAGGGTAGACAGGGATTTGATGGAAACCGGAGGCCAAATCTAATTTAGAAAAAATGGAATGGCCTAAAATTGCCTCAAAAAGCCCGTGAATGTATGGAATGGGGTAGCAATCCTTTTTGGTGATTGCATTCAATTTCCGATAATCAACGCATAATCTCCAGTCCCCGTCCTTTTTGGCGACCAGAATAATGGGGGAAGCCCAGGGGCTCCTGGAGGGCTGTATGAGTCCTTGTTCCAACCATGCAGCAAGTTTCTCATCTATAATTTGCCTTTGTGCAGGGTTGACTTTGTACGCCCGCGCTTTTATAGGGCGTTTTCCGGGTTCAATTTCAATGTAGTGGTAGTCGATTTCGGTTTTTCCACAGCCCCCGGCTGCGTCCCAAATATTTGGAAAATTCAAAATCATAAGTTTCAACCTGCGCTGGTTCCTACGCGTCAGGCAACAATCAACAAGTTTGATTTTTTCAAACAAGAGAGCGCGTCTTTCTGCTTCCGCAAAAGCAGGAGAATTTACAATTTCAGCTAAATTGTTGGAGGCGCCCCCCTTTTCCGGAGAGGCTGCCTCCCCAGTGGAGGGACTTTCCTGGTTTGACATATTAAGTAGTTGTTGGCGTGTTATATACGTATAGCCAGGCTCATCCGGATGTATTTGCCTTGTGAATTTCACCGGGACCCACGGCCCAGGTTCAAGAGCTTCACACTCCTCTTCCCCCACCAAATTCTCCGAAGACGCAGGAACGGTGGACTCCCCACTGGCTTGCCCGGACAACGGCCCGGACACACCAGGGGGTTCCCCAGGAAAGGCGCCCGGACAACAGCCCAGACAACCTCCCCCGGAAGAAACGTCCTCCTGCGACCTAGGGGAATCTTCAACCCAATACTGGAGCTGGTCAGAAAACCCCACTGAAACTAACGGAAAAGGCCTTTTCAAATTTTCCGGTAAAGGTGCTAATCGTTCTGATGGAATTAAAGAAGATTTTAAAACAGTTGTCTGGCATGATGAGGGGGGAGGCTACCCCCTCTTTTGAAATTTTTTGAGGTTCAGGGGGAGTGGACCATGCCTTTGCTAGGGTGGTATTTTCTTTCACAATTTCTAGTTCCAAATTTTCTTCTTCTAGGGGGTGGCCTACCCCCTCTTTTGAAAAAATGTTCGAGTCCATATTTTCTTCATGACATTGAAACACGATTTGTTGGTCGTCTTGGACCTTTTGCTGTAGATATGGATCGAATGGAGAACCTTCCCGGAGTGGAGGGTCCCCCATACGTGCATCAACGGCAAAAAGCAAATCGCGTGCAAATTCATCTGAATGGACTTGAGCTGGAGTGAAAATATTGAGGTCGCACAAAATAGGTTCTCGGGCGAAATATTCCCGCACGGGAGTAACCGACCCGAGTACCGTGGCCTGTGGAATTGTAATCGGAGATGGGGTTGGATTTACCATTAAAAGTTCAAAGAAATTTTCCAAAATTTGGACCACCCCAGCATAAGGTAGAACTTTGTGTTCAGACAATAAAGATTCCATGGGGTCGAAAAAGCACAAAAGGCCCCGAACAGCGGAGGAGGTCAGAGCTTGAGCCCAAACCTCCGAAGTGGGGGGTACTACTACATCTACTGCCATCACTGCTGGAGTTTCATCACACCAATTAGCTAAAAATTCAGAACGAATATCAACCGCTAAAAGTAGGGGATGGCGTATGTATGCATGTTAACCTCATTAGAAGAAAATAACAAGTCCCACTGAAACATTTTCATAAAATCGGTACCAATTAGCATGTCACGATAGAATTCGGGTGCCATATGAAAAGACCATCCGTACTCTTTACATCCTACCGTAAAAATAACGAAAACTTTGGCCGAAATTTTTAGGGGAGCATTGTTTGAAGTGACGGCAGTAATAGGATCGGGGTGGTCAAAACGGACCTCCGCCCCGCTAGCCAAAATCCTTTGTACTGTTCGGGGACTAATGATAGAAATCGACGCCCCGGAATCTATGATTGCCAAAATTCTTGCGGCCCCAGATGTTACTAAGACAGCGGGCATATTGTCCGCTGCCGCTAGCACCTGCTCGGATTCAATTCCAGCGGAGGCTCCCGGAGTCACTGCTACGGAAGCTAAATGGCCTGAAACAGGGTTTTCCTTATCCTGTGAGGTGTCAATAACGGTGGGCTGTTCCGTCTCCGTGGCCACTGAGACACTCTGTGCCTGTGCCGACTGGGGAAGGGGCATCCCACCGAGAACCGGAGAAAAACCCGCAGCCCAAGTAGGAGGTGGATGTTTTTCGACAAACATGATCGAGTCGTATTCTGATTGATTAGGGCATAAACGTTTCAATAAAAGTGCCATTTCACGCATTTGGTTAGATAAAGCATGGTGATACTCTTGCATAAAGTTATACGTATCTCGATGAATTGCCTGTAGATGGGTCAAATTATGAACTACTTTTGAAAAAACACTCGACAATTGAGCCTGACATTGACAAATCAAGATGTCGAGAATCAAGATCAGTGGAGATTGAAAGCGCCTCCGGACTAGACTGGAGGGGGCCCTCCCCCCACGGAGCAGAGCCGCCACCTGGCCGGGCAGACACCATAGAAACTTGAAATTGACTAAACATCTGATTTGCTTGTTGTAAAGTGACTCCGGTGGAAGGGGGAGCTGACCCACCCGAGGGAGGGGCAGCTTGAGCTCCCGCTCCCGAATCCGACGCAGGTACAAAATTTTGTGACAACTCCGGAATACCAGCATTTGCCATGACAATACGCTGATACGGAGTTGGAGAAGTATTTTGAGTTTGAGCAGGAGTGGGGTGAAAATTTTGAACCGGAGCAGGGGGTGCCTGTTGACGGTTGGGAGGAAACAGGGGTTGAGGAGTGGAAGATGGAGCAGAAAATTGAGGTGGTTGGGGGTTGGGCTGGACAGGAGCATACTGTTTAGGTGGAGGAGGTGGTGTATAATTAACGGGTTGATAGTACTGTTGTTGGTTCGCTGGTGCCTGATATTGAGGGGAATAGCGCGACTGATTGTAAGAAACGTGGTCAATTCGTTCCGGGAGGGGGCGAGTTTTGTAATCAGTAGGGGCTTTGGAGGGATATCTTTCCCAACATTTTTCGGGAGGGTGACCCCGTTTTTTACAATATCTGCAGGGAGCGGAAAATTTCTTGCCTTTTTCTTCGTCCCACTTGGCTAGGGCTTCCTGGATGTGTTGCTCGAACCAGTCCTTCATCTCTCGGAAACCAAGGCGGGAGGCAGCGACTTCTAAATTTGCTTGTGA
>JASAND010001948.1:0-28707 GCA_030248195.1 Trissonchulus latispiculum | reverse complement strand
AGAGACCTTTTCCGGACATTCTCCGAAGATTTTGTTCCATTTCCCCGCCACTTTTTGCAGTATGCGACTGACTACCCCAACGAGTTCACAATCGGCAAGCGAAGGTGAGTGTAAAATCTATCTAGATGCTTAGTGTTAAGTCCTAAAATTAGACCTAATACTATATAATTCGGTGATGCAAGCAACAGTTATACAAAAATTAAGAACATTTCAGGAATTAATTAATATAATTCCTGAAATAAAGCGGGATTATACATAATTCCGTTTTATGCAATGTTTCGTTGACATACATGCGCACACATACGCGCACACCCACCCACACACACACTCACACACGCACGCACACACATATATCGAAACCAAATATACTTGTTTATTGTCACCGCATGTGCCAACTTTGCACACTTCCAAAGATATGAAATGTAGCTTAACATGTTTTCCTTTGTCAGCAAAAAACGTATACTTTTAACAGGAGGCAATTTTTGTATTCAAATAAGAAACAGACGGAAGAATGAAACACGTCACTGTTAATAGCGGTTGTGGGCACAAGTTTAGAACGATACATTACACCAAGAGTTTATAATACCAAGAGTAAGACACTCAGCTCTTCCCAATAGAATAAGCTTGCAAGATCGAAACATTAAGGCCGAAATTTCGGGGGGGGGCTTCTCAGCGCGTAAAGCATACAGCGCTGACATGTTTTAAAAACGGGCGTTTTCGACAAATTAAATACTATAACTTGACCTAGGAAAATCGTACAGCAATAATTTTTATATCATTATGTTGCGTAGAACGAGATCTTTTTAACGATATAAAAATTATATAGTTCGGTTAAGGCAATCCCTCATAAATTCAGCAACAATGTAAGGCATTTCTAAGAAATGATGAAATTCCCAGAATTTTCGTAACAAGGATGCTTTATTGCCGGTTTTGTAATAGATTACCTAAACCGAACTATATAATTTTTATATCGTTAAAAAGATCTCGTTCTACGCAATATAATAATATAAAAATCATTGCTGTACGACTTTCCTAGCTTAAGTTATAGTATTTAATTTCTCGAAAACGCCCGTTTGCTACATGCTGAGAAACCCCCCCCCCACCCGGGATTTCGGGTTTAATGTTTCGAGCATCTCGCAAACTTATTCTATTAGGAAGACCTGAGTGTCTTACTCTTGGTATTATAAGCTCGTGATTACACGGAGACATAATTTCACACATGTACTAAACTCGACACGTACTTTTCTTTTGCACAAATAATCTGCACAGGGTGTGCACAACAACTGCGCAAGGCGTGCGCAACATCTGCGCAGCCTTGTTTTACAGAGCCATTTGTTTTCAGCACTCGTATATGTTATAGAACTATTATAGTCACTTTAAGAGTATTAGCTTATTTCTTGTACGCAATGAGTTGTTGATGTTGCCTACTTGATCGTTCAGGAAGACTAACCTAATACGTAAACGAACGATCGTAGATAGATTTGGAGTTCCAAGATCTCGCTCAGATTGACAAGCAAAGTAGAGGAAAAGACGTTTCGTACGTTCGAGTTACTTTATGATCACATGTAGCAGAACCTACGGACAACTTTCTATGACTTACACATGGCAACAGAGCATTTGTCATTAGTATAAGATTTATTGCCTTACGTGGAATCAGACATAACAAGCAACCCCTAAAAGGGTTAGTATTCCGTCCTAGCATTGGCAAGCAAACAACAAATGAAGCAGTCCGGAATTCTTGATATTGGCTGATATTGATATTCTTGATATTCTATTCCTGTATTGGCTCTGGCTGCATTTGGTTTGGTTAAGATTCTTGTACCTGCACTGAAAATTGGCCCATTGTTGGAATCACTAGCGTAGCCAGAAAAAAATTTCGGGGGGGGGAATGCAAAGTTTTTTGGGGGGGGGTCTGGGGGGCGGAGCCCCCAGAAGCTGAGAAATTTTTCTATTTCGTGACCTTCGTGGAATTTTTACAGAGTATTCGTTGAAATTACAATAAGTTTTAAGGCGCAGTGCGTGTTCATGCACCCAAATGATGCAGAAGGTGGTCAAAGTACACCAAATAGAGTAATTGGTACTCGTTTCAAGCGTGAAACACGTATTATAACGGTACAATACACGTATTTCGCGCCGAAGTCGCGAAAATTTTTTGAAAAATGGGCGTTTTACGCATAGCAGGAAAAAATTCCTGGGGGGCAACACAATTTCGGGGGGGGGAATTCCCCCCATTCCCCCCCCCTGGCTACGCGCCTGGTTGGAATTTGTCAGTAAAACGAAGATCGGATCAAACTGGGGATGAGGGTTTAATTTATTGGTGATCGGTTTGTAATCAGGACCGCTTGCCAAGGATTTCCCTCAGGATCCTCAAAGCAGCCTACTTAGGAAGCTGTCTAGGAACTATTTAGGAGAGAGTTAGTTTCAAATGTTTCAAATGACTTCTCTTAAGGTGGTCACATAAAGTTTGCACCATTATTACACATTCATTACTTAGAGTTAAGAAGCCATTTTTATATCAAAATGTAGCGTGGCATTTTCTCTTTTTAATGCTTGCCATGAAACTAATGTTGGTTTTCCAACATATTTTTAAGACATATTAGAAGAAGTATAATTTTCCAGATTTTTTTGCAGATTAAAGTAAATTTTTTCGCGAGACATCGGCTAGATCATTTGATACCTCCATCAAATAGCTGGGGACGATTTTTTATTTATTGCGAAATCGCTCTTCGTTATAGAGAAATAAGCTGATATGTGCGTAACCTGTATTTTGCCTACTTTTTCCAAATTTGTCAAGCGATTACTTTAGCGAGAAAGCAGTAATCGGTGCGACTAAAAAATGTCCCTGGGTATATTTACGCAGAACCCATCCGTTGAGTAGCAGCCCTCCAGCTTGCATAGTGAATGCTCCACAATCTTTGGAAAAAATTGGTCGTGTTTTTGCAAAAACTACATTTCTTATGATAGCAGCCTACGGGATAGCTGTTGGGAGAGGATCAAGCGTCGGATAGTTTGCCCCTATGAGACCTTCAGATTGACGCCCTCGGTTTGATTTTACGGCTTGCATAGTTCAAAAAATGATGGATTATTTGATTTCTGCAAAAATGACAAGTTTTCGACGCCTAAACAAGAAAATCAGCTATATCTCACGGTAGAGAAAAGTAAAACGTTGCTTTAAAAAGCAAAAATATGAAGCTCAACGAGATCTTTCGAATGAACAGTCATTACTGTATAACCTCTGCCAAACTTTCAAAAATTGGGATAAACCGCCCTGACAGGAAATCTCGAATTTTTGAATCGGAATTGCGCGGAGGGTGTTAGAACGCTAAAAGAAAGTATTTCAGAAAGTTTCGTCAAATTTCATTTTGCTTTACGCCGCCAACCAACAATATTTGCCCAAAAGGAATCACCACCTTAAGTTCAGCTGGCGCTGCTCTCTGCTCAGGAAAAAAGTTAGCTGTGATGGTCGGTCAGCACTCAGCACTCCTAACTTAGGACAATCTTTTGAAACTAATTTCTCCAAGTTGACAACCCACACATAACTTAGGAGCACTCCTGGCCTTAAGAGTATCTTTTTTCTTCGCGGTCCAGTTTTATTTATTAACAGTAGATTTGAGAGTCCAACACTGTCCCTTAAATACAGGAAAAGGCGCAATCCTTGCCACCTTCAGGGACAAAGGGTAAGGAAAACATGACCAGGCGGCCTGCAGCATCGGCTGGAAAATAGGAGGTTGACTTCGTCGGAACATTTGAGATCTCTTAATTTTTCATAAACAATTTGACAAATTTGGGAAATAAAGTCCAATTTTTGAGGATTTCGTTATATCTAGATCAGTCACAAATTAGGGGTTAGCGCTAATTTTTAGTTACACGTTAGTTTATGCATAAAAACCTCCGTCTAAACTACATGCATTCACAAGTCTGTCAGTTTTTGGGACTGGCCTTCCAGGACTTGAATCTGCCTTAGATCAAGCCGTCCGCTTCTCCCTAGTTCTCCAAACGTGCACCTTTTTGGTTGGCGGGAAAGGTAAGTTCCTGTAACAATGTGATGTCCCCTACCAGATGGAGAACCAGTTTCTGCACGCTTAACTGCTTGCTACTTTTAGAATTTGCTAATTTAGCCGCTAATATTATTAGGAGCCGCTTTCTTCAATTTTGCTTCGCAAAACTACTGCTCCTTGCATGCTCATCTAATTTGCATATTTAACTTAACGCAAGTAGAATGTCAGACCAACCGAGGGGGGAATGAAGTGAAGATTTCCAGAAATCGGAAAACTAAACCCCCCACTGCAAAATTGCCAAAAAATCAGTTTTTTGCCGAAAAAAGTTAACGTGGAACCTTACAGTCTAGCATTAAAATGTGGCAACACGTGAACTAAGTGCTTCAGACCACTTTTCGCACTCACACCCCCCATCGAAAAAAGACAGCTCAGCTAAGTTTGTGTGTTAAACATAGCTTGTACAAATCTAGCTCGTCTGTTATTACACGCAGTTTAGGGTTCACCCATTACAAAGATTCCGCCTCTGGCGGAATAAAAAATGATATGGAAAGCTCCGTTCCTTATTGACGAGTCTGCTTGTATTTGTATTTTTTAAAGTCAACCAAAAACAATAAAAGCAGCGTTGTCAGCTTTTGGAAAAATTTTATCGGAATCTCTTCCGGAAGTTTCCTCGAATTTTATGGTATAAATCTTCTGAAATTAAGCAATACGCTCTGGCGTTATTTGTAACTCAAATCCTCCGCAACCGTTCATCGATTAGTAAATGTTCGCAGACAAAATTCAGTAATAACTCACAGTATTGCATACATGACATTGAGATAGGAGGCTAACCCTCGTAAATGATGATAATTAGCAGCTAAACTTGGCCCAATTAATTCTGAATTTAATTTCGTGCATTCGTATTGCGAATCACCTGAGAAAATCTTTATAATAAAAGTTGATATAGTGCAGTGGTTAAGACATTTGGCTATCACCGCAATAACCAGAGTACGATTCCCAGTTGGATATTGTTATGTAAAAAATGAGCTGGTTATAGGACGTGGTTTGAATTTGAACGTAAAGACGTTACAAAATTTTAGGGCCACCAAAAATTTTGGACCTTACAAAAAGTAGTGTCTATTTCTTCTGTCATCCAAAAGTTTAAGACAGTCTATGGAACCTTTCTCATATTAAGTTTTACTTGAGAATAGTTGGTGGACAAAGTAAATTGATAAATTCGAATCCGAAAATCGTATATATGATATATCAATAGCTCAATTGCGGAATATTTGTAATAGAGTGGCTGAGATCTGTGATGCTTCTTGTCTGATTCTGAAAGCAAACTGGTTTGGGTCGTGAGATTTGCTGTAGTCGGTTAGGCTTAGGCTAGGCTTCTTCGGCCTGTAGATCTGATCAGCACTCTAGAACACTGGTCAGCGCGTGGGGATTCGGGGATCTCCACTTAGATTGAAGTACAGACTGTAGTGGTGTTCTGACAGACCGTACTTAATGGCTGACCGGATAGGGGTTTGATTTCGTGAGTTCGTTTGGAGTTAGGGGAACCAGGGGAATTTATAGTCTCAATAACGACTCTTTCCAATTGATGTAGTCTTATCCTCTAGCTCGGATAAGACAGGGAACGATGATCTGAAACGTAGGCTGAAGACGAGTCTAAAAGTCACACAATTTATTGACACAAAGGTACAGACTGTAGTTATCAATTCCAGCAGATACAGTGTTCAATGCAAGGTTATTGTACAATGAACAGAGGGTACAAGGATCTGCCAAAATTGCCCTTCTAGAGTTGACTGGTCTGAGTTTGGTTTAGGGTTTGGGGTACACACTGTCTCCAGGACTTTTCCTGCAATTAACTCGATTACACTACGGGGTCGGATAGGTAACCTATGTGCTTGACTAGCTCAACTCGTAGACACTAACTCAACTCTTAGGCTTTTCTTCGTAGCCTCTTTAGCTTGCTCTGTCCCTCTAACAATAGATTGGGACACAACACCAATTAACACAAACAATTAACCTAAATTATAATAGTCTCACAGGGAGCGGCTTTGGATTAGTTCTGGGGCCTCCGTGTAACGGCTACCCAGGCAACTGAATTTAGAGAGGCAAGAGGTCCGTTCCTGAAATGGATAATTACAGTTACGGGCTGAAGAGTGTCGGGCGAGATGTGAAAGGTCGGACGGCTGAACAACTAATATAATTAAGTAAGTTAAAGCAGAGATTACAATTGTTCAATGAGACTTAAGCACGCTTTTCAACAGGATAGATGATCACAATTACGGACTGACTTCCACTGAACATGGTTGGTTTTAGGTTAGGATAATTTGACAAGTTCACAAAGTTAGGTTTCCAAGTGAAAACAGGTGTCGGCCAAACGTCTCTGCTTATCTAGTCTCTAGCAATCTGCATCCAAAATCTAGGCCCAAACAAGTACCTAAGGCAAGAGCTGCACGGAATAAGAGAATCACTGGAGCAGGACTAAGATCCACTGATACATGGCCGTTCTTCGGCACTGATACTGATACACAACCAACTAGGTTCCCAGTGACCACTGAACTGAACTGAACTGAACCACTAGATCCACTGATAGGCGCTAACTTCGTGACAGAGAACTCAGGCAGCTTCGCTCGGACGTTGGCGGGCAACCTGAATCAAATGGGTTAAAACCCATTAGAAACAGCGGTGGTGGGTATTAAAACCCCAGCAACTATTATCCGGACTAATAGGCTTCCAAGTGTGGGTTTTGACACCAAATCTTGGTTAATGCACAACTATTATCCGGACTAATAGGCTTCCAAGTGTGGGTTTTGACACCAAATCTTGGTTAATGCAAAGGGCAAACCATATAAAAGTAATTCAGGCTGGTAATATGAGGGTTCCCAGCAACATGTTAATGCAAGATGACGAAGGCAATAGTTACTCTCCAGACCATATTTTAAGAAATGGAGCGAAATATTGTATATGTCACCGAACACATCAGCTGTGAGGGATATTATCTATTGGATGGCAGTTTTGAGCTGCTTAACAGCGCAGCAGTGTGGCGCGGAAGTGCACTATTTTCGAAACTTAGCGCTACGGCGTATATAAATTAGTGAATATTCGATAAAATCTAAACTGTTTATTCTAAATTTATTCGTGAACGACAAAGCTGATTTCTTTTCTGAGTTTCACGCTTTAGGTCATCTTATCGCCATTCATGTTGGTACAAAAACGGCGCTGATGACGGCGCTGTAAGTACTACCAAGAGTTTATAATCGGCAGAGTAGAGTAAAAACCGCGAATTGAATAAGGTTACAGTATATGCTTGCATCGGCATATTAACGTCGGTTATCTTGTTGACCTTGTGTTTATATACGTTTGAACTAAAACGCATCTGATTGGCCAATCATATGCCAAAATATTTTGCAGCTTAGCGTTGTTAGCCGAGTGTTAACATGACTAAAGGCGGACTTTTGGACACGCTTACAAACAAACTTAGAGAACGCTAGCCTTTTTTTGACTTGAACCTAATTTATGCTTCAGGGAGATCGAGTAGAACTGATTGACAGTCTTGGCTGTGGTGTGGATCGCTATCTGCTTCAGAATCTGGAGTATCTCACAGATCTGATGGCAGGCCAGGAGGCCCATGTCTTCAAATACGCCGACCGACCTCAACTCTTCTTCCAGTGTCAAATCACCATCACAATTAAGGTTGTCGTTAGGCTGCTCCAATTTCAGTTTCAGTTTCAGTTTCAGTTTCATTCCATAGAGAAGCTCATACGTTTCCTGCGACTCCAAGTGTGTCTAAAGCAAAAGGTCACCGGTTCGCGTCCCATCAGTAGTTTGAATTTTCGCGGATGGATTTGGATTAGGGGATGTCACTAATAAAATGAAAATGTGTCTAATATGATATCACTGAATTTATGTTTTGCATCAAGAAAATGAGGTAAACGCGGGCCAGCAGGCGGATCCACGAAGGATACAAGGCATAGAAGAAATAATGAAAAACGCCTGCCTGCAGTCACTAAGGCACAAGCCTTAGTCCGAGCAGGTGGCTCTCTCTACTGTTTGGATTAAGGCTTTTGCCTTAGTGATAGCAGGCAGGCATTTTTCATTATTTCTTTATGAATTTATGTCTTTTATTGCTGAATTCCATGTTCTTACCAAATATTTTTACCAAATATATTTCAGACATTCTGATGCGCTAGCTGTCACCTGAACTGAAACTGAAACTGAAATTGAAATATTATTTTTAGGAACCCGAAGATCCCTGTCCCCTACCACAGTGTTCAGATCCTTTGCGTCAAAAGCGTGAAGCGTCAACGTTTGAAAGGATGAAGGGTGAAAGAATTAACATTGACGTTTTGACGAGCGTTGACACTCTCTTTGCAACCGGGTCAGGCAACCTTGGATTAGACTTAAATCAATCTAAAGATGATTTCCGGAGATCAATTGATCAGTTTGGTCATTGCTTTATTGATCTGCCTACGGCAATCACCATTTCCATAACTGTATCCTTGGCAGCTGTGCTGTCGTTGTGTCTTAGTTTCAGTCTGTGCAAATCACAAAATATTTGTTCCGGGTTCAGATAACTCTTGTGATAAAAATGCTCTTGTACAGTTACGTACTGTTTTATTCTAAGTAAAACGTTTGTACTTCAAGAAAATAAGAGTCTTCTACTGAAGAGACTAATATGATATTTTCGCAGAGATATTTAAGGTGGTAAAGCAAAATTAAAATCTTTTAACTTCCTCTTTAACTGGAAAGAGAATTTTAATTTTATTTAATTTCAAAAAATGTTCATATTTTCCATATATTTCGTCTTCCACAACCCTATGAAGTTGCAACATATTAATCTCGTTGTTTCTGCACACGGGAGTTAATGTTTTCAGCTTTGGTGACACAAATAAACATACAAAAATATAAAAAATTTATTTTGTACGATTTATTAGTTTGTCGGTCAATCTGCAATTCTGTATTTCATTGTCAATCAAACCATGAATACTGTTCAATAACAGACTTTAAAACCATCTAGAAGTTATTCTACTGTCTGGGTTGGTTTGACATGACGTCCCATAAACAGGATTGTTTTGGTGGGATTGTGCTGAATGACGTAAAGGAACGGATGATCGGCAAGAAATCGTTGTCGACGGTTGAGTGGCGCGGACATCTTTACGACCATGAACGCCGTTGCAGCTGCGGCTTCCGTGCCCTCTTCGTTTACCTAAAAATAAATAAAAATATATATAAAATATGTATAATATAAAAAATACGAACATCTCCTAGCAGTAAGTGAAGGAACAGAAAACTTTAGGGGAGAATTGCATTAAATTTGGTAAATAATTTTTTCGTGAAACAGTCGGAAATTGGAAAATGACCAGCCAATTCGCCATGATCAATTTTTCAGCGGTCACCCTTCGAACACTACTGAAAAAACCGCATTCTCCCAAGAGATAATGTCCTACTAAATGACCTAGTCTCAGCAGCCATTAATTGACACCAAATCTGGCTATATTTGCAAAATTCTGGCAATTTTCACCCACACAGTTAGAATCCACGATGTTTAATCTTGAAGTATTTTTAGTACACTGTTGGACTAACATGTGGCAAAAATTCGGCTTTATTTGGTGACTTTATACCCGATATTAAATTAAAAATGTAAGAACTTTTAAAATGTGGCGAATTCGCTGTTTCTGAAACAAGTGGTTGTAGTAGGAAGTAAAAACTTGAATAAGATTGCCTACAAACGAATGCTTATTATGGGTTGAGTACAGCCATACATATTTCTGTATTTTTATCAATCGTTCGGCACTAAAGAAAAAGTAATGACAGCTTGTTTTTCAGGGTTGTATAATGATCCTAATGATCAAATCTTAAAAAAGTTGAAGCTTGAAGATTCGCCAAAAATGCATCACTCAAAGAAATCACATCCACGGAAATAACTGCATACGCTATGGTATGTCCTTAAACATGGAGCATACATTCATGTCGTTGTTGTTGTTGTTGTTGTTTGCTGCATTAGTCATCACAACGTGATGATCTCGCCCGAAGGTGCAATGTAAACATTGTACACAATACTACCACAAAGGTTACCTCAATGAATCCTTTGTGAACTGCATCAGAAATAGCCAAATTGCCATCAGGCAGGATTTGGGTGAAGTCAGCTTCGCCTGGAGTGAACATGGCGGTGACTCCCAGTTGCTCAAGAATCGTTTTCAGAGGAATTTCATGTTCGACCTAAATTGAACTGTGAATTGAAAATTCACCTAAATTGAAAACTTTAAATTAAAATTGAAAGATGTGAAGAAAAGTGTCCAGGGCGGGGATGGTGGTTTGCTGGTTTGGCTCTCTTTAATCCTCCTTCGCAAACTTTAGGACTTTTAAGATTTTAAAATTTTGCTCCAGATCAGTAACAAATTTGATCAAAAACATTTCAAACCAAATTTAATCCGAATTTAATTTTATGTGCGTCTGCCTTAACACATATTTTCATTCGACAATGTTTCAGGAAATGAAGTGCACCAAAAGCAGCAAAAAATTAATTGATGTGTTACAGTTCACCCGATGACTACAGATAGAAGGATTTACAGGAATTTTAACACTAAGAGTTTTTGACGAAATTCACATGTGTTGGGACCTCAAACTGTGTTCTTTGAAATGGTTAGATTCAAAGCAACAAACCAAAGCACAAAAATAATGTCCAGTAATTTAGCATATCAGTTTCTACATTGTAGTGGCATTTGTACATTTACATAATTAACTGTAATACAAAATAGTTCCTCAAAGTTATTTGTTGTAAGCGCGTTATCAAACCTTAAACTTTGGAAAGCCCACATAGGCCACATCCGTATAACGAGTTTTGTCAAGCAGAGATCTCAAAGTGACCCCTGTTAGTCTTTGTTCCACAGTTGTCAGACCTTGAGTCTCTGTCGGTAATATTACATACATCGTGAGTTCATTTTGCGTATAGGGCATACCCAATACCTAAAATCAAACTGCCCAATACACAACACAGTCTGCAATAGAAAATAAACTAATTAATTCAGTTTTGGGTGCCCATTTTCAGTTTGTTATATGCAACTGCAACTCCAACCAACTACAGAATCCGTCAATGGCTTTTTATCAGTAGAAGTGGTGTGGATAGCCACAGTAAACAAACTATAGTTGTCCTACCAATCACAAAACAAGAACCATAATCTTGACTGAACGATTTAATAAAATTTTAAACATTCCTGAAACGAGCCATAAAAATCCGGCAAATTTGAAGATCTTTGATGACTATAGTGCAATGCTAGTCACAATTACTGAAAGAAAATATGGATGTGTTAAAACATCGTTGGAAAGCTGAGGACGTGCTCTTTCCATTTCATGTAAGCTATTTTGCTATTACGTACACCTACAAAGTCTTACTTCCAAAGTCTGAGCTAAAATCGAGCAAAACGTCAATTTTTGGCAAGCTTTTCAAAATAAACTACTATAGCGAAGAGCTACTGCAAAGTAAATTACAGGACTGGAAAGAGCACGTCCTTAGCTTTCCAACGACGTGCGGCTTATGCGCTAAGGTTGTATCAGTCTTCAGAAATATGCTGTTGAAGTTGACCAATTTTGCTAAGAGGGGGATTCCTTGATATGATCCCATTATGTTTATATTAACAAATTTCTCGTTATCATTTAAAAGCAAGCAATTTATGCACTACAATGTCAGAAACAGTTTCGACCTAAATGAATTAGATTGTCTTGAATCAAAGCTTATATATGACCTGAACTTTAAGAGTTGGATCCTCTACATAGGTGAAATATTTGTCACCATTCTCCTCAGGCAAATCCATTGTCATCAGCTGTACTCTACCAGTTGGTTCTGTTGGTTCATCAGTCAATGAATTGAAAGGGTAGTCTGCACGCGTCAACTCTTCGCTACAAAAGTGATAAACAAATTCATCAACAGAACTTCATACGTTTATGACAGCAAAAATGTTTCCACTTATTTATGCTTTGTTTATCACACTTAAGTTGTACGTTTTACTGCATACATGTCTTAATCATAATCATACATTAACATAGGATCGGGTTCTGGGGGTGTGTGCTTTTCCCCAAAAAATTTTGTGGGGGCTTCTGCCTTGAACTAAAATTTTCAGGGGGGCTTGCACCTAAAAAATAAATTTGTGAAATTTTTCGAAAAGCTCACGCTAAAATTATTAAAATTTACCTTTTTTATTAAAATTTGCAATAAACTCTTCAATTTGCGGAAAAAATTTCAAAATTTTACTTCATTTTCACGAAAAATTAAACATTTTAGCTAAAAAAGCCGGAAATGTTTTAGAATTGCAGTCTCAAAACTAATTTTGCGATTTTTGCTTACCCCTTGGTCACTTTTTCGCGGTAGGGCTTGTACCTTGTCCGGGTTTGAGGGCTTGGACCCCCCAGACCGACCCCCCTCGCGTTAACCTGTGATCATAATGGATTTTTAACTCTCAAATAATAATTGCATTGTCTTGCTAAGGTTGTTATTCTATTGAACTATGGCATGTCTGTTTTGATTGATTTTGATCTTGATTTTCCTGAGGATTAGGATCCGTTTGTTTTAATTCAAAAACATGGTCCATCGGTCCACGTCGTCCTCTATGTAGTAGGGCAGGAAATTTTGTCTATTTTGAGTCTTTGGCGTCAAGTCGGAAGTCTGTGATTTCGCTGGTTTGTAGAAATAAATCTATTTTGCTAGTTTCATAAAATGATGTGAATCATAAAACTAAAAAAATTCGAAAAATGAAACTTAATTATTATAAACTTTGAAATAGTGTGCAGACCACTTTGTAAGTCCAAGAATTGGAAATCACAATGGTTAAAAATATAAAAAAGACACCGTCTTAAAACCGTCCTGGGTTTTGAGATATTTTTAATATTGCGAGATCTTTTAGATTGAACTATTTCGTTTAGGCGACAACTTTTGTTTTGAAATTTTCTGTGCCAAAACTTTACTTATCCGAGTCTTCTGTTACCTTCGAAGCATGCGTTACAAGTCTCAAAACCAGATAAGATTTTAAAGGGAAATTGTCTCGAATGCTGTCAAATTGTTTGCAATAGAAACTCGAAAACCGTTTGCGGTATGAAGTTTAGAGTGGCAAACCAAATAAATTGTGCGTCTATCAAAAGATTCTGAGTACACCACTATAGCGAGATTCCGCGGATGCGACCTATGAAAAACTTCTGAGCTGAATTCCAGGAAAATTTGAAATCTTAAGCCCAGATGGCGTGATTCCTACCGAGTCAGCCGGCTTTCGTGGAAATACCGGCGCCTTAGTTTTTGCCAGCAGGATTCCAACTCTGACAGAAGCGGATCTCTTTCTCAGGGTCGGGCATGCATGCATCGGGCCGTCCCAGACCTGGTTCTTACAGTTGCATGACCTCTCAAAGATAATTTCTTAACGTCACAACTCTATTTCCAACCACTGAGAGCCTTTCGGTAAAATTTCTTGTATGTTTAGAAGGTAGGTATTTTAACTTCAATTCTGGATTGACTAGTTTCCAGTTAAACCAGCTAGTTTTCCTGGAAACGTTTTTCATCAAAGACTGGACAGCAAAATTCCAACCAAGTCAGCTCATTTACGTGGAATAATTTTGTGCTTAGTCCCCGTTAAGTTGGTTCCACGGAATCTCGCTATAATGGTGTACTCAAAATCTTTTGATAGACGCATTGTTAGCATCGTGTTCTGTAAATTTGATGTGATTGAATTAAGATTTGCTTAAATCTAATCACATTTACTGAGACTGAATCTTTATAAAGCTGTGTAACACCTCAAATGTATTGTTTTGACACTTTCATTATTATTATATTTCGGATAAGTTGCCACTTGCTAAAAGCATTTTACGTCTGTTTTAAAGAGACTGTTGGTTATTATTTTGCTTAGTACTGTTATTTCTCAGATGATAGAAACAGATTAGCTTCAGTTTCGCGAAACCTTTCGCAAAAATCGGCTTAAAACAAAATGTTTAATGACACTGAAGTCCAATATTTGCTTAAACTCTTTAAGGAAATAATTTTGCTAGAATCTAATTTGAACAAAGGTTAGCAAAAACTTAGAACTGAGCTATATGTTTATTAGCTGACAGTTATGGTTGAAAGTTTTAATTACATTTCTAGAGATCTCTGTTTACCACTTTCTATCAATGTAGAGTCCTGAGAGTAATGTTTCTGATAAAAATTTCGCTCTTCATATGTTGATCCACATTTTATCTATATGCGCGATTTAAATTAATAAGCAAAAATACTCACTCGAACGTAGTATTCCATGTTCCTTTAAAGTAAATGGCATTAATCAGAACCATGAGAGTATTTTCATCAACATTGTCAGAGTTTACAAGATCTTTGATTTTATTTCTAGTCTTTTCTTCCACCCACGCATTGATCTCTTGTATGACCTGCTGTACTTGGGTTCTGAATGGCTTTGGTTCAACCTAAACTATCAACATGTTAACCATTTCACGCTTTAGCATTGCTGAATAAATTTTAAGGGTATAAACAAGGATGCAAAGGTGTTAAGCAAAAGAAGTGCTGTGTTCAGCTCATTACAAATTAAATTTAAAGTTTAAAGTGTTCAAGTAATTATTTTGAGTAAGAATAACCTACAAAACATGTAAACATTCAAAGACAAAGCTATGAACATGCTCCATTAATAATGAAACTTATTACTTATTAGTTATTAAACAACAACAACAACAACAATAATAATAACAACAACAATAATGATGATAATAATAGTTAATATTATTATTATTACCTGAATGAATTATTTATTTAAGATAGATTTAGGTTTACATGTGGAGGTACCTTAGCTCTGAAGTCAGAAGTAACTCGATCAATGAACGACTGAGCAGGAGTAATATTTTCATCAAAGAAGACTCCATTTGCTGTTTCCAGTTCAAATTTCCTCTGGGCATCATTCAACAGTTTCAGCAGACAAGTATAGTGGTACGGAAATGGAGATGCTGCCACGGACGGAAAAGTTAAGTCCTGAAAAAATATAAGGGTAAGGGATCTTCAGGCCCAGATTCCGCAAAACTTGACCAAATTAGCTGAAATTTGGTATGGGTATGTTTTCGACCACGCTGTGTTCAAATATTGCAAAATTTGTCTATTTCGCGAAATTAGATTTTTTCGATTCGTAAGGGGGGACCAAGGGGAACAGAAAAATTTTTTGTCTTTGATTTTGCTGAAAAGTTGAATTCAGGGTTTTCGAGGTCGGAGAACACGAATCTGAAATCCAATTTTCGATTCAGCTTTTCGTTAGCTTACATCTTAAGCTTAAAACTTTAGCTAATACTGAGCTAACGAAAGGCTGAATCAAAAAACGGATTTTAGATTCATGTTCTGAGACCTCGAAAACCCCTGAATACAACTTTTCAGCAAAATCGAAAACAAAAGATTTTTCGGTTCCTTTTGGTCCCCCCATGAATCGAAAAAAATCGAATTTCGCGAAATCGAAAAATTTTGCGATATTTGAACTCAGCGTGGTCGAAAACATAAGCATACCAAATTTCAGCTCATTTGGTCAAGTTTTGCGGAATCTGGGCCTGGGGGGGTTATCCTGAAAAGATCCAGGATAAGGTTACATCTTAAGCTTACAACTTTATATTAAGCTAACGAAAAACGGAATCGAAAAACGGATTTCAGATTCGTGATCAGCGCCCCAGAAAGCCCTTGTATGCAAGTTTTCAGCATAATCATGGACAAAAAATGTTTTTATTTCCTGGGTCACCAATTACCAACTAAAATTTAAAAATTTTTAAAAATTTTTAAAAATTTAAAATTTTTGCATTTTTGAAATCAGCAGGCAGGAAAACCTGCCCCTACCAAATTGCAAGTCAATCCGTCAAATTGTGCTCCTTCGGTACTTCTTCGGAGCTGTGGGGGGAGCTAATGGAAAAGACCCGAAATGCATTGGTAGCAGAAACCTTCAGCCACATTAATTTGGTTACAATTTACGAATGAGGGCCTGTTCCATAAAACTAAATTGTCTACACTGTAGTGTAAATGTAGCATTTGACTACATAGCTGTACCACGGAAATGTAGTTTTCCACAGCGTTACATTTTCTACAATTTTCTGTGGATGTAGTCCTGGGTTGTCTTGGGTCTTGCATATGTTCAGGACGGTGTAATTTCTTGCTTAATAACGTCAGAAATTGTACCTACGACATTGGGGGGGGGAGAAAATTGGACGTCACTCAAAACATTACAAAACATTAGCAGAAATCAGATAGCCTCTATTAAACACTCTATTAAATTAAAAAGGCCATAAGAGAATGTATTATCTTATAGCAATGCAACTTTTAACCTCACAAATAATGGCAGGATTCCTAAGCATCTGAATTTTAAACGAGTTTTCAATCTTTCCAATGGCTACTCCAGTATGAACTACAAAATTAAAATAGAATTATTAAAAGTTGCAGCGAAGCATTTGATAGAATACAACTTTATGCTAGGTTTAGCAAAGTTGAAGCATCATAAGTCACAACATAAACTGACGCATAAAACTGACTTCCAAACAGCCAAGGTCGGATAATGGTTAAACAACAGCAACAGTTTGTACCCAAAAACTAGATTTTATAAATGCAGAGCCATGCAAATACGGATAAATACATGCTTTCCACTTACTGAATTAACACAGCTCATTGCATGATTAATTTAATATTTTATCGCTCTTATAACTGATCAGTTAATATTTGTAATTTAATAAATCAATGACAGTTTGCTCGTCTATTTCCTCAAATCAAAATACTTCTACTACACCTTTATTTGTTGCCCAGTGGTACCAGCGGCGCCATCGTAGAGCATACCAAGGGCAATTGAAATGGAAGCTGGGGAAAGGAAAATGTTGTCATTGGGTTGATGTTCCAAAGCCTTCTGGTATAGCTTTATGGCAAAGTCATCCGTATCCTTTGCTAGATCAGTAACTCCTTTCGGCGGGGGTCTTCCACTGTCGCACTGGACCAGAGCTGAAAGCAAGCAACAGAATTGAGACTAGGAACCGTGGTTAAGAATCAGAAAGACTTTAAGGCGTCTGAATCAGTGCTATTAAATAAGTATTGTTGTTGGTGATATAGGTGAACGGTAGGAGTACGTTGCGCGGAACAACTACATTAATACAAGTCTCCATCAATGTTTTAGAGGACTCAGAAAATTTCGAGACTGCATGTATACGCACCAGCACTCTTATGGTTTACTGCAAGCGATGTTGCTACAATATTGCTTTGTACTCCACTATGGCTATATATGGCCCTTTGGACTAGCGCATGAATGCAGTCTAAGACACTAGTGGCAACGTGCACTACACTATGTACAGATATTTACTGTTTACTTCCCAAAGGAAAGAACGAATGCAACTAAGATGTGTCACTACACCATTTTAGATCCGAAAAATTAGGAACTGGGGTAAGGGTCGTACCAGGGATCCCGCGGGACGAAGGTTGTCATCCCATGCCGTCCCGTCCCGCGGGCTCCCACGTCCCGCGTCCAGCTCTGGGTCGAACCCACAACCATTGGTTTAGTGCACCGATGTCCAACATAGAAATCGGTTGAATCTTATGACAGCAACGCTGATATCTATAACAAAGGTGTGCAGCATTCACCTGAGGCTGTGGACGCCAGAGCAATGAAAGCACCAAGCACAAATACAAACATTCTGACTGCAGCAGTTGTAACGATGGGCGTCAACTGACGAAGTTGTTTTGAAATCCTGCTTAAATGCAGACATTTGTTTGTTTGCAACCAAATAGACAAGTTCGCAGCAGATAAAGCAGTTTAGTTTAATAGCTGTAAACTGTAAACGGAAGTAAATTGGGAATCAGAAAACCAGTTGTTTTGAAGAAATCTGATAGGTAAAGCAAACAATAAATTTTGCTGATATTAAGCATGATTTTTTACTTAAACTGAGCATGACTAGTGTGGCGCTGGCCGCGCGAGGCTAAATTTAGTATTCGCTGCTGCGATGCGGTCTGATTTTTCGAGTGACAGTCAAAGGTCAACATCGGAGGTATTGGCGGCGGTCCAAACACATGGACAATGTATAAGCCCTACCACTGTAAGGGATAAGGGCTAGGAAAAATTGGGAAGGGGTTGGCAGAAAGGGCCAGAAAATTAGGTTTTAGCAACGGAAGTCTAAAAATTGCTTCGCCAGAATTAAAATTTTCCAATTTTCTAAGTAAATGGATACAGGTACTTTGTGATTTTTTTCCAAAAACTGCTAATTTTGCAGCAAATTTCTAAAAAATTGCGAATTTATTTTATTATTAACGTTATTTCATGCTTATGGTACAAGCACCCTAGCCTCCACGAACATTTGGGTTCAAGTTACAACTCCCATGAAAATTTTCAAGGGACAAGCTTCTCCACTGGATCCGACCCTATGTTAATGTATGGTGGCAGTATTAATTTTAAGCTTACATTTATAAGTCTAATAAAGTATTTAGAGTTTGCAATTAGACAACGTATTCTGGGATCCTATGAGTAGTATAAAAATGGAGGTTCTGGCTCAGTGGCGCAAGTGGCGCTGATGCGCTTCCTACCATCAATCTGTTGCGTTTGGTGTGTGTTGATATTAATATTAATTAATATTAATATTAATTATTAATCAATATTAATCCAATGCACGAAGTAATTCACCCAAAGTTTTACCCAAGTTAAAATCTTCTGGCGCTTGCAGCACTTAGTATAATTAATATACTTGGATAAAATAACGAGTTATAGCCAGTTTCGCTAACCTATTTTCCTGTCTCTAAATACACGCAAGATTTTAGTCGTGGCTATTGCATTTGTTGCTGTTGATGTTCAGAAGTTGGTATATCCCTTTAGAGGTGACTGTGCTGACTGAACAGCCCAAGTACATAATTTGTTTATTCGCCCTCCTTACGATCTGAAGGCACTAACACCAAGTTAACAGGGTTCTCTCCGCTATGTCACAACGACTCAGTCGTGTTGCGACTGGAGTTACAGTCCTCATCTATTGCTGGGATCAAACAACGGTACTTATTTTCAACATCATGAAAGGGCTAAATGTTGACAAGGCTATAACCAAACGTATTTCCCAGTGGGACCTAATGCAATCTGGGTAATGGAGAGGGCAAAACTAATATTGGTGATTGAAGCTGGTACTTTGGGGATTCATAGCTGCATGCTGATTCAGGATGACGAAGGCAATAGTTGCTGTCCTGACAATATGCTAAGAGATGAAGCGAAGTATTGTCTATTTCACCAAGCACATCAACTGTGTGGGATATTATCCATTGGATGGCAGTTTTAAAGTGCTTTAAAGCGCAGTAGTATTTCGCGGTAGCACACTATTTTGGAAACTCAGTAGATATTCGATAAAAATCAAATTATTTATTCTAAGTTTATTCCGGAACCAGAAAGCTGATTTTATTTTCTGAGCTAACTACAGCAGTTGTTTTGCAACTATAAAAAGAAGTTTCGCTAAGAGTTCAGTCAGTTGTTTCAGTTTATGGTTAGGAAGTGGGTACGACCAGTCTGCTTCTTTTTAGTCAGTTGGGGTCCATGTAAGTTGGAAAGGGGTAAGTTTTAAGTTGGGCTCTCGCGGCAGTTTCTAGTTACTTTATACTCTTTCTTAGAACTTGTAATTTGAGATTGGATTTTCTTGATTTATTGAAGTTCGCTATATTGTTTGAAAATTAGCATCATGTCATACATACATCTCTACACAGCAAATGTAGAGCTTCCTTTTATCTTTATCATATCCTAGCAGTCGTAGCAGTCCTAGCAGTACACTTTTCCGTGAATTTCTTAACTTAAACATCACACACCAAGCACGAAAATGATGACCGCAACCGTGGAAGAGCGGTCAGCTGCTCAAGGCAGATGGCCTACTAGAGACTTGCACGGGCCGAATTTTTGCGGCCAGGCCCGGCACGTGAAAAATTTTTCTCGGCCCGAACGGCCGGGCCCGTAAAAGGTTTCGGCCCGCCCGGCCCGTGAAAGGTATCGGCCCGCTCGGCCCGGCCCGCGAAACTTTTCATTTTTTCAGAAAGTGCAAAATATACAAAAAATTTCAAATTTATTATTAAAATTCAGTTTGAAGATGCTATGTTGTATAATCGCAAATATTGCGTCAATGAATTGAGAGATTTGACATCAATTTTGAGCACCAGCTTTTGCCAACTTCCAAAGAGTTTAAATTTGTTTAAGTTTGCTTTTTCCGCAATTAACAATTTGAAGTGCTTGTTCAGAATGTTTTGAACCACAAAGATATGCTGGACAACATCTGAAATGATAATTTTTGAGTACCTTTTCGCGGATTAAGAAATGAACATAAGCATACTTGTTATATATGTATATATAAAAAGATAACGTTAAAATTTGAAGGGTATCCAATTATCCTATCCTAGGCTAACAATTTAATCGACTATTTAATTTAAGTAAAATACATTTACTGTAAAAGTAACATTTATGAAATGAAAATGCGGTTGCTAATTCCTGAATAGCAATGTTAATATGTACGAAACATGATCAAGAAGCACAAGAAATTTTCAAACTAAACATTTCAATTATTATTCTTTAGTAAAATGTCGGAAAAGTAATGGGAGCAGGCCGGAAACTCGGCAGGCCCGTGAACGTTGGCCGTCGGCCCGCTCAGCCCGGCCCGTGGGCCATAATGCAGGCCTCTATGGCCTACACAGTCTCCTCTTACCATCGTACCTTCGTGGTACCTATTTACCGACCAATTCAGGAATGTAGCAATTTACCTGTGTTATGACTATTGTAATTTTTAGCATGCAATACCCTTTGTGTCCAAAAGGCATCAAAAATTAGTAGTTTTTGAGATGGCACACACTGTTTTCTTGTACAGCTTTGGTGGAGCAGCGAAAACTGCATGAGCTTTGCAAAGCCTTCTAAAATCTGGCGGCGCAACCAAGAATCAGTTAATTTCATGGAAGTTGGATAAATGCGGCGATAGATCTAGGTGAAAATGATGTATCTGGAACTAAATAGTATTGCAATCTGGGGCAAGTCAAGATTTATAAGGTGATCGCTGGCAACTTTGCTATCACACAGTTTCTTGAATTTTCTGAATTTTGTAAGTTCAAACAGTTGCAATTAAGACTTACCAACGATTGTGAGTCGGGCATAAAACGTTTTGTGTACAGTGTTGCCAATCTTTATATTATAACGTTATTTTGCTTGTAATATTATATATACCAATATTGTGGTGTCCAACAAATCTCGTATGTCGACTTAGTTGCTAATTAGGTTGCATTAATAATGTAGATTGATAACTTTGACATATGGATATCTATGAAGATGTAGATATAGTCCTACCCAACTGCGAGACAAGGCGTTGGTACTAGTATGTTTAAAAAATATTAACTTCATATTAATTACGCATTAGTTATATCGTATACGTTACATTGCATTACATTGCACTACATTATACCTGTATGTAGCAAGTATGGAACAAGTGTTACAATAGAGAAAGTTGGCGGTGGAAGCTTTAGGCTGACTTTTCATCTGATAGCCGCTAGAGTTTAAATGATGTTGAGCTATTATAGGCTGGGTTTGTACCCGAATTCAAGGTGGATCGCAAGCAGTACTCGAAGAAACAGCACACTGTTGATTTGTCAGAAACACGTCAAGGCAGAAACCACACACCAAGGGCAAAGCTATCAGCACAGCGTCACTTTAAACAACTAACATTTTACAGACCTACTGTAGTTTTTTGAAGGACACCCGGCTGTGGTTTCCATAAAGTTACAGTTTTCAGCTGTTTGCTGAGGCCTCCTTTCCAATCTTCTGCTCCATTTTTTATGCTTTAGGCCATCTTATCGACATTCACGTTGGTACAAAAACGGCCAACTTTGGGGGCTATATCTACCAAAACGTTAGAGCAATGGCAGCTCTTGAAACTCGGGGAAACCCATCTCAATCTAGAGATTTTAGCGCGAATAAGAAAGTGCAGCAACTTTTTTGATTGAGCTAATCCCTTTTCGCAACAGTGTCTTACGGTAGTTGCTGCATTTTCAGTAGCAATACAAACCTTGCTGCAGCCGTTATCCAAAAACAGCATCCGAAACAACAATAACTGAACATAGTAAGCTGCAGTTGGCAGCACTTCGCAGAAACTTACGTAGTTTATGTATTATTTAATATTATTTTCTTTATAGCTATTTTATATAATTTCATTTAAAACTCTTAACTAACTTGAACTTGAATGAGCGAATGATTGTTTTTACGTAGTCTTAAATGCCATTTCTTGTATTATACATTCTTGTATTTCTTGTTTTACCCTTGTGACATCACTCACCACCCAAAAAGTTGAGACCCCCCTTTCGAGCTGATTACAAATCAATGGACAAATCTGCACACGTTCACCCCACAAATTATTAAGTTATTTAACACGCAAAATTTCGATGCTACTACAGTACAGGCACACAATTTGATCATTACACAGGAAAATAGTTTCTAACTACGAACAGAGCAATAGAAGGATACGAACGGTTGCTGTTAAAAGCCACAGATTTCAGTGTTTACCTTCTAATTTTTTTTGGTAATGTTCTTGGTGTTCTTACACAAGTATTTTGTGCGAGTAATTTCAGTCCCACCTGTTATTATACCCCAGGGGCCTGTTGCATAAAACACTACTGAACATTCAGTAGCTGTTCCGTAGTCTAATAGTTAGTAGTTCAGTGGTGGATTCTGTTGCATAAAAGTCAGTACTACTGAAGTGCTACTGAAACCCATTTCAGTAGTGTTTCAGTAGTGGTTTTCGCCAATTTTCAGTAGTGCCTGTTGCATAAAATTAAGTAGTACTAACTATTTACCACTGAAACGTTATAAAAAATTCAAGAGTCCTGCACCACTGATAGAATTAATTCAGTAGTAGCATTATTGTCTTTCAACGATAATAATAATTTGCAAAACATGATTTAGCATCACCAGTTATTAGTTATTTATTATGTAGATTGTAATGAATGTGCTAATATGTGGTTGCAACTTATAATCTAATCAGATTATTTTGTATTGCCAGAAAAAACTAAAATTTTTCAACTCCTCTTAATTTCTTGCTAAGACAATTATTTAACCTGAATTGTATAAGAATACTAACGGTATACCAACCTATTTACTTCGAAATTCTAACGTTATGTGCACTACTGAAACTGACTACTGAAACTCTTTGCGAAAGCGGAACTCTTCAAAAGCTTTTACTACTGAAATACTGAACTATTGAAATTAAGTAATCCAATTTTTCAGTAGCCGTTTATGCAACGGAATATTCTGTACTACTGAATTCAAATTCAATAATTCAGTAGTTCAGTAGTCAGTCAAGTACTACTGACTTTTATGCAACAGGCCCCAGGCCGAACGAGTGGAAGTCCAATATAACTACCACTATACTACGGACTCTTAGAATTGTTATTGCTAATCCTGCATAAATATTTTTACGAGCTGCATGTTTTTTTCACCACTACTTACGTTCACAGGATAACGTAGGGGGAATGCAGACTCTTCCAGACCGACAAAAAACGGGTAGACTGCTGAGTGTTGCTTTGTAATGCTACATTATTCAACGACAACAGTCATTAAATGAAAGTAGTGAGGTCTTTCAAAGCGGCAAGCTGTTAGTTAGCAGCTTGCTTTTGGGACCTTCTGTCATATACTGGTGAAGTTTGTTGACCAAAATGTTTTATGCCAAGATGTCCATTTACGTACTCTTTAATTTCTTTTACATTGCTAAAGGTGCCAAGAGTCCCTGTTTTGATTTTGGCAACTAGTATAACTGCTTTAGACTGTCTAGTGGAGAAACAAGATATGGAGGATATAGAAATTATTCTCAAGCGATCATAGTGCACTTGTCTACAACGAGATGACAGCAGAAATGTCAAAGGAAAAACTGATGTGCGTTTTCCAGTGCGCAATCGCTGTATTTGGAGGGACTCTCGGTGTTTGGGTAAAATGCGTATTGAATCGATGCTGACGCTCTGGCGGTATTTGCTCTCTGTTATTTCAATCGGGACAGTTGCATCAGTTGTAGCCATGCGGAATAGATTTAATGGACTTAGAAGCGCACATTGGCACAGGAAATTTGGGGATCTTAATTTTGAAGAGATGCGCACTCTTCGGATCCATTGCGATAGAAGCGACTGAAAGTGCAGATATTAAAAAGGCTTGAAAATTACTTACTCAAAATGCTTATAACACCAAGTGTTTGCCACAATTACCAGGTGAGGCGCTCGACTGCTCATTTTATCGACTATCTCTATTTAAATATTGTAGTGTTTAACTATGACTATTTTAGGTATAGCGTAACGGAACCTTATGTTTAAGAATTGTGCTTTATGAGTTGGTTGTCAACGTATAGTTGGTATAGTTGTTGGTAGTCAACAGTTTGGTAAACTTTGAATTGGGACATAAATTTATAATTTTATTTGATATGTTTTAGGTTTCCTACACTTTCTCGTCATCCTCACTTTAAGCTTCTCTACAAAGCAAATTTAGCTTTTCGAATTATAGGTTTTCTATACTTGGTCACTGTGGAGAAGTGTAACTGTAACTGTAATACAGATGAAGCTACTGCAAACAGTGCAGTACAATTTTATTTGCAGATTGAGACTTCTATGGTCGGCTTCGTGCAATTTTTTAATTGTGTATTGAAAATGTTATTCAAGTCAGAGAAATAAGTGACACATGTGCGAAATGAATTGGGCCTACTCTTATTGTAAAGTAAACTACTACATGTTTGTGGCAAATATAAATGTAGATTGCCACAGAAATGTTCTATTCTATTATTAAAATCGAAATAGCCTGTGTCTGCTAAAAACACAAAACTGAATTGATCTGAATGGAAGTAGTACCAACTAATGTAACAGCCATTTAGTGTTGACTTAGCAGTGGAGTAAATGCCGTGTTGTTAATTGTTTTCCCGTAGACTTAGGGCTTAGTTCTATCGGCATCACACACAACGTAGATACTTGTAAGTACATCCAGTCTACGCAGTTTATTCAAGTAGATTTATACAGTTTACTAACATTTGTAGAGTCAAACTTCATAAGGTAAGCTTCTGACCGACACTTGTAACCCCACTACTCTTTACGGTTATACAGTATGATAACTGTTTAGATTCTTTTCCTTTCTTTTGCAAATCGGTTTTAAATGATCTGCCCGGTCTTGTCGAATAGAGTGTTGTAGCTAGATTCGTTTCCAACGATTACTTCACTTACAAAACTTAAGTGGGCAAGTGCTAAAACTAAGTTTATGAGTGGACAGTGGACACCATTATCATTATCATCATCTGATATCATTTAACCTGGACATGATTTCTAGCGTCGTAGTGGCACAGCTTTTGCCAGTGTGAAAAACCAGCAGTTGTAAAAATGTGGTTGCTCGATGTACTGCTAGATAGATGACTAATAAAGAAACGTGCAGGTCCTTACTTCGGTAGTGTATGCCTAAATGTTGCCTCCTCGCGCTTATCTACGAAAATATCAAAATTAGAATCTAAGAAAACACGATACTTTTACTTCAATCATTAAAATTCAACTATACATTTTTATAATTTCAAAAGGCACAAATTCCAAACAATATAACAAAGATTCTCACTACAGATTCACTAAGACTTAAAAGTCACAGCTGCCCACAACGATATTCACCAAGCAATGCGCCAAAAACTGCTCCCGCCCGTAATCATGAACCAACTGACACCTATACTTTTTCAAATCTCAACACCATAGTGCAAAACTACCCAATTAAGCAAATTTTTTTCATCATTCATGAAGATTTTCACGAAAAGATGCGAAACACAAGGAACATTTCACACAGTTGCGGTCTGCGATTCTAGAAACTTTATAACAACCGATCTAATCATCTCAAACAGCAACCATTCTGCTTATATAAAAGATAGCTTAACCGCATATCTAATCAGTGTTGTGTCATTCTTGTTAACGAACGGTCGGCCATCAGGGCCATTTATATTAGCTGTGCTTGCCCCTGGTCTTTTATGGATTAAAACGTAAGTTGTTTAATAAATACATTTGTACGCCACTGCAGTCTCATGTTTGATTAGGATAGGTTTAGATTAGGGGTCTACTTTATTAGCGAGTTGTATCCGTGAGAACCTGCATCAGATTTGCCAAGCAATTTCCGGTTTAGTAACCGGACAGTAAACCAGGGATTGATACCAGGGCGTTGACGCGCATTAATGGAAAGCCGATTCTGCTCCTATGTCTACGCCAAAGATGCGCATAGTGTCAAGGCATCAAAGTGACCTCTCAATTCAATGTAAGATATAATACATCAATTGCTCTACTGTCAGTATTTGGCGGAATTTGCCTTGTCACACTTTTAGTCATTACGTACTCTTGTTACCACACACCAAGCTCCGTCCATAGCTACAGACTCGCACCCTTCGGCTAATTCCTTTATAAGGCAGAGTTGCTAGTGTCCTTCAACAGAAGTAATCACCGTCAATAGCTTGAACTGACAAATAAAAGGTAATTCGGCCTTTGACGCCATCCTAAGCCAATTTTGTACTAAGTTTGCATGGAAGTTTGAGAATAGTGGTAGCATAAAACAAGTTGTTTTTCGAGCTGCTGGCCTTAACAGAAATGCGTTGTTCAAACCCGCTAATTATCCCAATCAGCTAAGTAGAAGATGCGTTCGTGCAGGGTTAAGATCATGTGACATCTTGAGGCACACTGTTCGTTTTGTACCTGTATGTAACAATATGGATATCAGCATTAAAGGCCACATGCACATACATTTGGTATAGAGTCGGGTCCTGGAAGAAGCTTGTCTCAAAACATTTCCAGAAGTCTTGTGCCTTTTTATTGGCTTGTACCATTAGCGTATGCGTATATTGACGTTAACAGTAACATAAAGTCTCAATCTTAAACATACTTGCATTGCAACTTAATTATTAATTTTAAAACATTTAAAAAATTTTGATAGTTTCCTTGAAAGATTTAATATCTTAAAATACAATTCCGGCGATGCGAAGTCTTCGGAATCGGTGCGATGACCTTTTCTGGGAATTCTTTTCGCACCCCTAGCTCTTCCCGGCTTGTACCTTGTCAGGGCTGGAGTGAGAAAGTTGTAGCACCCCATACTGGCAGTGATAACCTATGGTTACACGTGAATTTGAACACGTAGCATACAAACAGTTATCCGGTGCATTAACTATTACATGCACTAGAAAATCGTGCAAATAATTATGCACAGTCGAATCGTTCAGATGACAATTTGCATGGCCAGTTCTCATGCAAACCCTCCCATGCTTTGTTTTGGAAATAATTTGTTCATTCGAAATTACCATACAGTTCCTTTTTCCATTTATAAGTATTCATTCTCGTCTGTTACCGACTTTATCCCGCTCTGTAATCTCCGAAGATTTTGTTCCATTGCTCTGCCATTGTATACAGTATGCGATGGATTGGGTTTGATTGAACTCTAACGAGCTCAAAATGGGCTAGCGAAGGTGAGTGCAAAATCTAAGTTGACACTAAGTGTAGTTTGCGTACCGCTTTAACTGACTGTGGGGCAGTTACCCTTCGCTTCGTTTAGTTAGAGACTAGTCTTGGTACCAACCTTGTAAAATGGAATCCGCAGACATAGTTGCTTTGAAAATTGTTATTGAAAACGGTTTACTTGAACTTCAAAAACTTGAAAACGGTTATTGAAAACTAGGCAAACACGATAGCAATCTAAAAGCACAAGATTGCATAGGCCAAACTACTATTTGCAGATTAAAAAGCGTAACATTGTTAGCCCGGAGATTACACAGTGAATAGGATATCGAAGTGAAATGCAAAAATACTACCGATTCCAAAACTAAACTCTCAAGTCGCTGTAAAATTGCAAACTAAAAATTTGGATAGTTTGGGATAAATTTAGGAAAAGCAATAGCTACTAATGTCCAATTTACACAACATTTACACACACACACACACACACACACACACACACACACACACACACACACACACACACACACACACACACACACACACACACACACACACACACACACACACACACACACACACACACACACACACACACACACACACACACACACACACACACACACACACACACACACACACACACACACACACACACACACACACACACACACACACACACACACACACACACACACACACACACACACACACACACACACACACACACACACACACACACACACACACACACACACACACACACACACAAAAAAAAAAAAAAACACACACACACACACACGTGTGAGTGTTGTCACTGCTTGCTTGTGCTAACTTTGAGCACTTCCAAATGTCTGAGATGTAGCTTAACATGCTTCCCTTTGGGTGTGCGCAACATCTGCGCAGCCTTATTTTACAGACCCATTTGTTTTGAGCACTTGTATATGCTATAGAACTATTATACCCACTTTAAGAGTATTAACTGATTGCTTATACGTATGGAGTTGTTGATGTTGCCTACTTGATCGTTCAGGAAGACTAACCTAATACGTAAACGAACGACCGTAGATAGATTTGGAGATCCAAGATCTCGCTCAGATTGACAAGCAAAGTAGAGGAAAAGACGTTTCGTACGTTCGAGTTACTTTATGATCACATGTAGCTGAACCTACTGACATCTTTCCATGACTTACACATGGAAACTGAGCATTTGTCATTATTATAGGATTTATTGCCTTAAACAGACATAAATGATATGGAAAGTTCTGTTCCTTATTG